>JAJEKB010021088.1:1150121-1180015 GCA_022393335.1 Macrotrachela quadricornifera | reverse complement strand
TAATTCTTTTACATACTGTACCTCCTGTTGTTATAGTTGACATGAATCTGTGATTTGTAACATCTATATAAGGATTCGAGAAAAGAGAAACACGCAATATTTTGATGTAAGCAAATGTACGGTATTTTATAAGTCTTGTGACATGACAAAATTCATTTATATGGACACATTAAACAATGCCTAGCTATTTTCTTCTTATATCAGTTTGTAGTACTTGACATGGCCTTTCACATGATGTATAATTGAATAACATCTTCGTTTGTAATAATAAAAATATAAACATCACAATGTAATGATGAATTTTTTGAAATCAATCAACATAATGCGGGTACATCAAAATATTTGCAACATTATTTTATTTTTCACATATCTCGCCCTATCTATATGATAAAATCTTGAACTTTTTTCGAAAAGATTTCTCATGAAAAGTTCTACAAAAGATGTCAGAAGAGATACTTACTGACTTGTTTTGATGTCCAACTCCACACTCAAAATAAACAATTTACATGACTGTTACTTCTCACCACACTTAGTTTAATAGAACTTATTCCGAAGTCTTTTTTGTTATACAATTGAGGTCTCTTGGCACAGATTTTATACAGCTTCCCATGACGCATCGTTTGAAAAAAATTTCAGAATTTTGTATTTTTCTCCAACTGAGATAGATACAAAATTAAAAGTCTTCGAAATAATTTCTATTAAACTCAATGTGATGAGAAGTAACACTTATATAGGTTGTTCATTTTGAGTATGAAGTAAGACATCAAAACAAACCGGGAAATATCTGTTCAGACGTCATTTGTAAAACTTTTCAGAGCATATCTTTAAAAGAAAATTCAAGGTTCTATCTCACTCACCGAAGCGAATATATGTGCAAAATACATTCTGCACCATGTTGGTTGATTTCGAAAAATTCATCATTACATTGTGATGTATATATTTTTATTATTATAAACGAAGATATTATTCAATTATATGCCATTTGAAAAGCCCTGATGAGCACTGCAAATTGGTATAGGAAGATAATAACTTGTCCATATATATGAATTTTGTTGTGTTACGACACTTATGAAATACCATACATTTGCTTACATCAAACTATTGCGTGTTTTTCTTTTCTGCAATCCTTATATAGATGTTAAAAAATCAGTAAATCATGTCAACAGCTATAGCGACAGGAGATATGTACAAATATACCTGTGTGTTATGAGTAATAGGGAAAGTGACGTGTTGTCATGTCTGTATTGAATTGCTTGAAAGAATTGGTAAAAGAAATTTTATAAAATAAATATGTGATTTTTTTGCCTCCATGAGTCACAAAATGATTATTGCCTAGTAGTAAGATGGGAATAAACCATAAAGCAATAACTTTAGCTTTTATACTAGGTATAAAAGACAAAATTTATTTTAGAAAAATTCTAACCTTTGTTCTTTACATTTGATCCTTCAAAGTTTATAACCTATGGCAAAATCACAATTGTTGTTAAGTGATTTTTATTGTGCTTGTCGCGATAATAATATCGATTCAGTGAAGTCACTTTTGGAAACTATGACAACTGATCAAATAGATAAATTAGAAGCAAATGGTAGTACTGCTCTGCATGTTGCATCATTTAATGGACATTATGAAATTGTTAAATTATTATTGGAAAAGGATGCATCAAGAAGAATAAAAAATAAATACAATTATATTCCGTATGAAGAAGGAAAAACAAATGAAATTAGAGAATTATTTTCTCGTCAAAATTCTTATAATCGATTTGTAGGCAATGTAAATGATACAATTGAATGGATAAGAATTGGTAAACATATTGATGAAGAAGCAAAAAGAATTCGGAAAATGTTACAATCTTATTCGAATCAAAATAAAAATAATAAAAAGAAAATTTTAATCGAAATGATTGATTTAGGTAATTATCCAAATATTGATAAGATTCAATGGTATTTTGATGAAGCTAATAAAAAAAATGATCCAAAATATATATTACAAGCCTATACAGAAGAAACAGAGTTTTATCGAAGATTGAATCGAGCATTAGCAGATGTTTCTCAATTGAATCCAAAAGATGAAAATCAACATCAACTATTAGATTTTCTTCATCTTATTTGTTGTCATTCTAATTTTCATCAATATGAATTTGATAAAGGTCAAACATATCGTGGTATGAAAATGGATATTGATGAATTAAAACAATATAAAATTGGTGGTAAGATTATGACAAAAACTTTATTATCAACTTCAAAAGATCGAAATATTGCTGCAATATTTGCTACAAAACCGGAAACTAATACTAATGATAACACAATCAAAAGAGCTTGTATTTGTATATATCAAATTCGAAAAGCTCATACAGCATTAGATATTGAAGAATTATCAAAATATCCACAAGAAAAAGAAGTTCTTTTAATCCCGTATTCAGCATTTGAAGTAATCAATATTAAAGAAATTACTAATGATAAGGGAATTTTAACTGAAATTGAATTACGTCAATGCAAATCATACATTCAAACTCAGGCAGCACTCGCTGTAGGAGGAGGTTTATTTGCAGCAGCATTTGGTTCAATTGTAGCTTTCTTCCACGATAGTGATGATGATGATTAAAGTTAAAGCCGTAATGCAAACAATAAATTGCGCATTATTTTTTTTGTACTTGTATTTACTTAACTTTTTGATTTATTCATGATTGTAAACACATTTATGTGCTAGTAAAAAGAACTTTATCAGAATGTACTAGAGAGAGATCATTCATAATCAATATCAAGACAAGAACAAAAAAAAACATAGATGAAACCAAGAGGAAAAAAACTGATGGAAATCCATCAGAGTTTATATACGATGAGAGTGAGGGTAGGTGAGAGTAAGCAAAATTGAATTTCAAATAACCATGTAGAAGACAATTGAATAAATGAAGATTAATAGGCATATAATCAGATAATGAAGTAAACATCAACAATCATCTATTTACAGGGTGTTTTAAAATGATAGAATCTCCCTTTTGGATTTTTGAAAACAATAAAGATTTCTTGAATTAAAGAAAGTTTTATTCCCGATCTAAAGTCATATTCATGGGAGAATAATTCCTTTTAGTATTCATTCGAAAAAGACAACACTCAGATATATACTGAAGAAACAAGATTTGAGAAAAGTTTCCTACTGTTAAGAAATTGACTGGTCTCAAAAATGTCACTATGGAGTTCGAAAAAAATAAGTTTTCACATCTATAATGTAACGAGACCCAATTTAAACTACACCGTTGGATAGAGTATCAAAAACTGCATAGATTACATGCGTTTTGAGAAAAGTCACTGACTTCACATTCAGAAGGCACATCAATAGAAAGAATATTAAATTCTGCAGGCGATAGACTATTTTTCTGTTATCCTCACAAATCAATATAAAATAGAAAACAAGACGATAAATTATAGTTTTGCTTAAGCTTCAATTTTCTCAGTCCTATCTCATATGAAATCGCCTTATACACGCTAGCAAAACATATATTTATTTGTTATTAAAAGACGTTGTTCAAAAAAAGTTTTGTGAAAAATATTATTATTAACCATTGTTTTATATATATTATCTGTCAACGTCAAAGATAAAACTCTACGATTGACAATGCTGAAAACATAGACATTGATTTTGTAGATTCATTAAAGTGAGAAAATATTAAATTCGATGTAATCTTTTTTCCGCTATTATTTGTGTTGTAATCATTTCCAATATAATATTTCAAACAATGTTTTGTTCACAAATCGAATTATTTTAAACTTAAGAAAATGTTTAACGATTGAATTCACATTCAAATTTGATATAATAAGCACCATATTCATTTTTCTTTATTCAAATGTATCTAAGATGAATTGTTTGAATGTATGCCAATCATTAAAATAAATTGCGTATGACGAACATGTCAATTTTTTTTCTCACGTACCACTGTATTGACAATATTAATCTATATATATAAAGAAGAATGTTTGTCTGTCTGTTCGCTTATAACTCAATCCCGGTAAACGCTAGCGTTACCAAATTTTCCACAATACGGGGAAATGCAAAGAAATTTTGTACAGAATGCCCTGTCGACCAGAGCAAAGCAATAAGGTAGTTTTCGATCCAAAATTTCCACTTGAGGGGGTATTTGCCCCTTCCTATTGTTAGATTTACTACAGTAAATGTCTTTTTCGGGGAATTTGTGCATATGATTGTTTCCTCAATAATTCAAAAAGGAAAATATATAAAAATCTACGCCTTTTGCCATTGCACACAGGACATCTTAGGATACTCGAAAAAGACTGACAGAATGTGTAAAATGAAGAACAACTATATGAATGAAAATATTCATCGAATGAATAAGAAAAAATTATGTCTTTTTTTCTGTTTTTCATACATTCGAACACCGTACGAGTTAGCGGGCAAAGCTTTTCATAACATACTCTTAGGTCCTGAGGAGGTAAAGATAACCGGCGAGAGGATGAGGGTGAAATTTCACGCAGGTTATGATACGTTCCAATTTTTACGTATCTTTCAGAAACTTCAGAGCATCTGCTGCCATTGTTAGAATATCCACTTCTTACTGTCACTTTTTTGCATTGGATGTCAGTATAAAGTTTGGCAATAGGCATGAGTTAAGAAATACTTTTGAAAACATTTTATTATTTTTTTCTTTCTTCAAACTCTGACGATTGAGCTCATTTTAAATGACAGAGACTATAGATATGCGGCGGTAAGCTGACGCTGAATGTTGAAGTTTTTTCGGCATCACTCACCTTTTTTTCAAGAATGTCAGAGATCGAAGACACTATCGATTACTTCGATATTTATTGATTTTATTGGTAGCGATTGTGAGTCTCTGTAGTAGTTTATTCGTTTCATTGAACTCAAAGGTGATAATTGAAAATGCGTCACTGAACAAATTGGTAGCGTACCAGCGTCATCAGCAAACGTTGAGCTAAAAGTAGGAGACTATCGTCACATCTCAGTTGTCTAGCATCTGTTTTGTGGTCATACACACAATACTTGAAAGTTTTTTGCTGCAAACTATTGAAAACACTTTAAGGGTTTTCGAAAATCTGAAATCAGTTTTTGAGGTTTACCAGGCAACGGAAATGTTTTAAAATGTAGGAATTTAAAAAAAGACATTCAGCCGTTTTTTCTATGATTGCAATCGTATATTTCTGATCAAAATTATAAAATTATTTACATGAAAGCCATTGTTTGCTCGCTTTTGATATATCGATGTAACTACTATTCATTTCAATAAACAGTGCACTTCGTTGTAAGATTCCGAATGTTGCGTATGGCACTCCTGAGCAATTATAATAATATGACTATCAGGCAGACCGGCTCATGAAAAAGTAGTCCAACTTCGAGCCTTGATACGTACACTCAAGTATATTATGCTGAAATGTGATTTCGAATTTATTTAAAGTTATAGACAAATAAAAAAGGTCGATTGTGACATTTTTTCAAAAACAGTTTTGTTCAGTAATTGATTAATTTTTAATCTGACGTATTTTGATATAAGAAAAGATCAATGGTATATCGATAATTACAGTCAGATAAAATCTAAAGTTTTTGATAAACATTCAAAGAATACTACCTTCGAATCGAATATATAACTTGAATTTATGTAATAACATTGATAATTTCATTTCTCCATAGTTAGTAGTAATCGAGAGTAAGCAAACAATAGTTTCCATATAGGTGATTTAATAAGGTAAGACAGTACTATATATTTCGCAAACAAAAATAGAAACTAAGTAGAGATAAATTTTTCTTAAAAGTATCTTTTCAGAATTGATCGATTAGAATATTGTGTAATTTGTTGATAAGATATATCGGTCGATTAAGAATAAGAGAAAATGCGGTAAATTTCCTACAAATTCTAGATGAAATTATTATTTTGTGATTTTCAACGTATACTAATATTGGTTATATTGTCACAATCCATATTGTGTTTGGCTTAATATGAAGATGATAATTCTGCTCGAGGAATACGTTTCTCTGGAAATGATCAATTCATTGTTTTTGCTTACAATCTTCGGAGAGTTTTTGTATTGTCTTTTTATCAATTGAAGCCTTTAAAAGAGTGTCACATAACGTATCGAAACCTTGATTCTAACGTTTACAGTTTGACTGTTTTACCAAATAATGATAATACAACGGCTCACGGTCTGTGCAGTTTTCTGCAAGTAGCTGAAAATATGGGTACCAAAGATGTAGTTCTTACTGTCTTCCCTATTAATGCTAATCATCCAAAATGTGGTATATTTCAAAATTTTTTCTTTGAGATTGCTTAAAGATTGAACGTTTCAACAGTTCAACATTTTATATGCTTAGACATCCTAACGATTTTAGCATAAAAACACGGATTAAATAGTTGGATGAATATTTTTTTTTGCATTAAAAAAGCTTTCTTTAACTCTTCGTAGGTATCTTCTTGCTCAAGTGATACTATTTTAAAAAATACTGCCAAATCTGATTGCAGATAGAATTTATTCTTTTTCTGTATGATTTCGCATACCATTATCATCCTCATTTCGTGCGAATATAATAACATTTATTTATGCAAGAGATAAACAGAATATATTGATTAAATTTCTTATTTATGAAAAATCTTTTGTATCAATAATCTATTGATGACAAAAAAAATAGATTAATACATGTTGAGAAAGAAACTGATCAAGGATGAATCTATCCCAATCTGAAGATAGACACAACAAGTTAACAGATAAACGATATATATTTTTTTTTAAAATCATCTTTTTATAGAAATATACGATTTGCGCGATTTTACTATTCGTCATCATGAACACCAAGAATACATGTTAATCAAGCTTAATCCATTACAGAAATTTGCCTATCTGTTTGCCAGCTCCTTTATTGTCTCATTTGACATTGGTAATTTAAAGATATTTGAAGTGAAAAATATGACCGAAATCCTACCCCGGATATTTTCTATACGTGATGTCGATCTTACTGATTCATATGCGATTTTAGTTGGATATTATGTCCACTGGTATGTGAAAGATTTAGCTTCGTATGAAGCACTTCTTCTTACTCTTAATCCAATACAAGAGGTATTTCATGTAGACATCAATAATGGTGCTCTTGTAATGTTATCTCAAGCATTGTATTACAATTTTGATACAGCCATATCTGTATCCATTAATCCTATTCGTCATATGGCAATTATCGGATTGCCAATTGAGAACAACTTGATTCCCCTCGATATAAATACTACTAGTTCAAATTATACTGAATGGACATTAAATATAATACGCCCATATGTCAATCCATATAGGAGTATTGTTGGTATGGGACGCTCCGTAGTTTGGCTTGATAATACAACAATAGCCATTTCTGTTCTCATTGTGCGTGATCGCCCATGGTCTATATCAGAAGTTTGGGTGTATGACATTGATAATATGTCCAAAGGTCCTCTTTTCGCTTTTCCAAACAATCAACAAATAATTTTATACGGATTACCTCGTTTTCTTCGCATGGTCTCTTGGTCTGGAAATTTACTCATACTTACCGACAATGATGTAGTGCTGTTTGTGCCATCAACACTGGCTGGCTTCTCTTTTGTATGGAATTCATTCCCTTCTAGTTTTATTATTACCTTCATTTTGACACCATGCGTTGCTGGTACATATAAAAATCTATCGAATTTCGGACCATGTACCGTTTGCCCTCCACAAACAAAAAATTCAGGCAAACAACCATGTACTCAATGTGAGTCGTGTGCATCCACTTCTTTCTGTCCTCTAGGTTCTGTTGATGATGTTTCATTAGACGTTTATTCTCCTTATACTCAAACATTTTCATATCCCGATTCTCCAGATATGAATAATTATGATGATATTCTTGTACGAAATATTTTTACAATTGGTCGTTCATATCACTGTATTGTTATTTCACCTCTGTTTTGGACAATAATTATTGTAATATTATGCTTTATTATTTGGTTTTTGGTTACTTTGCCAAAAATATGTAATTATCGTAAAGGATATTCTCATCGAAAGCGAATCAAAAATTTCTTTAAAACAATAGATATTATTCATGAAGGTGAGCAATGGGTAGGCGGTTTATTTTTATTTAGTATCATTGCACTTTTTGCTTTCACACTTTGGTTTGCATCAGAATTCTTAAATCTCTATCCAATTGAGACATATAGTAAATCACATTTCACATGTGATGATATTGCACGTAATGTTATATTTGAAAGTGCATTACAATTGCCATTACCTAATCCAGATGGTGAACAATGGGCCATTTTTCAAATGCTTAATGATCAACCATTTACAATGACTGTAGATCTACTAAATACAGCAGCTGATTGTTTAAAGATTACTGTCGAACACAATAAACTCGGAGAGACAGACTTTGAATTACCAATTGAGTTATGTAAAGTTCGACCAGATAATGCTACACGTTCTATAACCTTTGCATTGCCAACTCATCGTACAAGCATACAAATAAACATTAGGGGACCGTTTTTTATTGGAGGAATGCGATTATGTTTACATGGTCCAGGTGATATTCATGATGTAAATACTTTACAAACACTTGATATGTGTCAATTATTTTCGTCTACAAATTCAACATTATCGTATAAAACTACCGTACATATGGTATTGATTAAAGTCATTAATGTAACTAAACCATTGAATGTTGGTAGTAATACTCATTATCATGGTCGATGGGCTCCAACTTTTGCTGAAAATTCACTTTCTGATGAGTTACACTATGAACAATATGGACAACGTGTTCGATATCGTGTTCAAGGTAATATAATAATGATCACATTGAGTGAACAACCTTTTTATCTTCAAAATATTCAACAACCTATTATTCGTAAAGCAGAACTTACTTTTCATACGTTACTCTTTTGCACACTTATTATTGGACTATTTAGCATCGCTTCACTTATATTGAGACTTGTTTGTATGCCTGCTATTCATTATTATCGTCATCGTACAAAGCAGAATTATAATAGACAGAGAGCTCCATCAAGACCATTTACGATCGTAGCACCTGTTATACGACAAAGTTCCGATATCGATAGCATGGATACGAACGTACAAATAGCAAGAGATCAAAAACAAACTAAAATGTTGATTTTTTCAATGATTATATCTATATTTATTTAAACTTTTCAATATCATTCAGATTTCATTTTATTTATTTTTATTTCGCATTACAAACTATATTGATTTTTGATTATTATCATGTGAAACTCTATGTTTTCACAATGAGCAAAAGTTTGAGGGGCCAAATTTCAGTGTTGTGAAAACAGACACTTTTCCTTTGTAAAAGCTGTATTCGTTTTTTCCCTTGTCATCTTTTTATTACTTGATATGTTTAATAGAAAAACAAAATACACTACAAGATGCAGCGTGAAAAGCTCTACAATTTCCAAACAACAATTATAAGAAGATGACATAAGAAAAAAACAAATGCCACTTTCATAAAGGAAAAGGTCCTATTTTCGCAACATCGAAATTTGATCGCTTGGAGTCTTGCTCATTTTGAAAACAAAAAGCTTGTTAAACGGCCGTAAAATGATAAAACGATAAAATGAAGTTCAAAAGTGCTTCATCCGTTACAATCTAAAATAATTAGGTAGGTGTCAACAAAAGCAGTTTTTATCAAAACTTTATTACTATGATATTAGATGAATAGTGATCAAATTTTATAGAAAAATAGAGCAAAAGATGCTCTATCTTTTTATAAAAAGAAAAATTTTTTTTTGAGATTTCTGTAGGCAAACAAAGTACTACTGCCACTACTTTTGGACTGCCCTAAGTACATCTATTTTATTTAGCTATACTTTCTTTTATAGAATTAACAAAATAAAGAATTATCTTGATATTGTACTCAAGACACAAATGCATAATAACCATGTTCAGTTATTCCAAGCGTGACAATAGTGGTTTAGTATTTTATAATTTTGACCTATTATAATCATCATTCATTACTAGAAGATTATTTTTTCTAATATCTTCAACAGTTTGACATTCACATAGCATCATAGCCAACCGAAATTATTTTTTCAAAATGTCCAATACATCTCCTACACCTTGCTCACCATCTACTGCTAAACTCCATAATACTGGTCGTCCAATAAACACTGCTTTTGCACCCAGTGCCACAACTTTTAAAATATCGGTTCCTCGTCGTATACTACCATCAATATAAACATCTATTTGAGGGTTAGCTTCAGCAACAGCCTTCACAATATCTGATAAAGCATCAATTGTACGTCAGCTTGTATCCAATTGTCGTCCACCATGATTCGATACAACAATTCCTTGTACACCGTGTCTAATAGCTTTACGAGCATCATCCGGATGCAAAATACCTTTAATAATAAGAGGTAACGATTTAGTTGACCGTATCCAATCAAGATCTTTCCATGATAATGATGGATCAATCAGCGCTGGAATACGTGCCTTAGATAACACATCAATCACATTTTCAACTTAAATACCATTGGGCAACGAAAAATTGTTATGAACATCACATTCTCTATTACCTTGGTCAAGCGCATCAACTGTAATAATCAAAGCTTTATAACCACTTTTTTCAGCTCGTTCAATTAACTTTTGTGAATATTGTCGATTCTTCAATACATATAACTGACACCATAGTTGTGAATGACTTTGAGGATAATTTTCTTTAATCTGTCGTCGATATTCATCGGCAATTAGTTCCAAACGTGTTGCTGCAAAAGTACTAACACACATAATTGTTGAACAAGCAACAGCTGCTCGAACAGTTGCCAACTCTCCATGTTCGCTATTGGCTAGACGATGTACAGATGTAGGAGCAATAATACATGGAAATGGAATTGTTGTTGTAGAATTTAAAACTTGTGTCCTACAACTCATTGAATCTACCATTAAATGTGATGAAACATCGATAAGTATTTTTGGACGTAACTTTATTCGACGAAAAGCTTGTTGATTATTCATTAATGTTAGCAGATCATCTGCACCAGTACTATAGTAATCATATGCCATTTTCTGTAATTTCTCTCTTGCTCGTTGATGATAATCTTCAACATTTAATAAAGCCCGTGGCGGTTTCTTTCGATACTTTTCCACTTCTTCTTTCACGTCTTGCGTAGCTGTAGATTTTTGTATCTAAACTTTAGCAGAAAAACAAAGACATTTTTTGAAGTTGTTCTGTGCCTCTATCTAAGGAAAAGACTAGTCGTTTTTCTAGTCAGAACTTGTCTGGGATTCTTCACCGACATCAGTCTTCGTTCTGACTAGAACCCAAGAGTGAATCAAATTTATTCTGTGACTAGAAATAAAAAGGATGGTCCGCTTTTTAACTCATCAGAAATACTTTAGACGAGTCTAAAATGGACAAATATTCTGCCTGAAGACTTTTAGCCTACCTGCCAATATACACATTCAGATGATTGTCACTTTTTAATCATTGTAATTTTAGATGCTCGAATTTATATCCTAGATATTTTTTCTTATTTTTCTTTTCTTCTCACTAGTGTCAGACGTGAACGAAAGACGAAACGAACAAGGTATGATAAGATCCCCAGAAAGTCTAGACTAGTTCGCCGAACGTGAAGTCTGACATTTATTCGAAAAATAAATTATACATCATAAGTTCCCAAGATATTTCAGACTAAACATGCCGCCTGTCTTTACATCTCTTTTGCTTACCTGAGAAGCCAACTGCTCACTTTTCTTTCGATTACGAGGTTAGTCAAAGACATTTTTTTCTGTTTTTTTTTATAAGAAAAAGTTAAAGAGCGTTATTAACCTTTTTTCTTTTACTGATTTGCTCTTATCTCAATGAGACAGAGTTATGCTCTCATTGAAGATCACTGTTATGATGCTAGTTTAGCCTAATTCACCAAGATGTGCAGGCATGTCTTAAGCGCCGTTGAGAATGGAAAGAAAATTGAGTATTTTAGTTCACGAAGATGAACATAAGTGATATAGGTTATTCTTGCCAACCGAAGAGGATGAAGAACCCATGAAGATATATCAAAGGGCAGTAGAATTAGTTGATCATGCCCATAAAAGTCAAGAATGTCAGCAAATATTTTCAGATTTTCGTCGATCCTAAGCAAGTCTTGCTTATCTTTGGTTGATTTGAAGAACAGATTGAAGACGAATTTGATTAGATAAAAATCAGGATAGGGTTTGAACAGGACACCAAGAATTGTTTGAACTGATGACACCATTTAAACATAAGTGTTATTGGAATTCAATGAAAGTGAAAATGACCAGTATCAATGCAGAAATGAATTTTGCATTGCGCAAGAGTTCTGGTTCGATAGTGAATCCAATCAACTGTTCAAGATTGTTCAATCATAATGATTATTTTTACAGGTGATTACGATTGTATGAATTGGAGTGATAAATGTCATAAAAACTGTGATGATCACTCTCCTTCATAGTATGGGATTTTATCGTAGCGAAGAGGTTTGCGTGCGCCAATGAAACTTCAAGCTATGTCGTCGGAAGGTAAAACTTTTTGCTACGATCACCCATGGCGGACAGATTGAAATGGAGATGCCAGGCTAACACATATCACCTATACAGGGCAGCAGCAATATAGGACGATTACTCCAGGTGACAACGGCAAAAACATTGATTCATACTGCGCGAAAGAAGGCAACGCTAAACCACTTTCATATTTTACTATGAAAACCATATGAATAGACTAGACAGAAGGGACGTTAACACAATGCTGAAAGGTGTAACCTTCCGGTCAGAGGCCACTCAACATGCTACGGAGGAAGAGTCAAAGAAAATTTTAAGCTGCAAGGACAACCTAATTATTGAAACATGAAACGTGCGAAGTATGAACCAAGGAAAGCTAGAAATAGTGAAGAAAGAAATGAATCGATTGAAGATTGACATCCTGGAGATTGGCGAATTCAAATTAGATGATTATACAATGTACTTCTCTGGCCACGAAAAACAAAGAAAGAATGATGTGGCTCTCATTGTACAAAAAGACACTGCGAAGACTGTAATTAGTTACAATGCAGTGAATGATCGATTGATATTAGTCAGATTCCGAGCAGCATCATTCAATATGAATATCATCCAAGCCTATACACCGAGGACTGGTGCTGAAGAGGAAGATATAGAAAGATTTTATGAACAAGTTCAAACTGTATATATTGAGATTGACAATGAACGTGATCAATATACAATACATCTTGGCAATATTACAACAAAATGGAGAGTTATTTCTCTCTTAAAAGGTCGTTGGGAAATTCATAAAAATGATCTAAAACAATGACAACTTGTACTACTGCATGTATTTGATTAGAAATAAACATAGATTGTATTATATATATATATGTGTCTGACAAGAAATTTTGATTATTTCCTTTGAACATTATTATAAGAAAGAAAAAATAAAAACTAACGAGGAATGACTTCCAACTGTCCAATTGAGTTGAAAGTATTGGTTATCTAGAAAAGCAGACAAGATATTAGAGCTGTAACTTTAAGATTTTACTCTGTTCTTACTCCAAAGCGTTGCATGTTCCCCTTTTTTGTTTCTGTGATGAGTCTTACTCTATGTATCTTCTATAAAAACAAAAGAATGAATCAATCTAAATACTAGAAGAATGTAGAGCGAAGCATGCATCGAACACATCATCACGCATAGCGAAAAAACGTTCTGTCGCTAAAAATGTTTATTTTAATGAGATCTTTCAGTTGATATCAGATAATAAGAGATCTAGCAAAAAGCTTCGTAAAGGCTATTTTCTGATCTTGTAAACTTTTTTCCTTTTTAGATATTTACAACCTTCCTTTAAAAAATGATATGAACATTTTATTGTTCTTTCAATCCTCTGCCAAAGATCTAACAGAAAACCATATTGCAATATTTCGATCTGAAAAATTGTGCATAAATAGGTCTTATGACCTGTAGAATATCCTAAAGTTTTTAGCTAAAAAGGACTTTCCTTTCTCGAGATATTAAATTTTCTGGAATTCTCTAAGAAACCTTTCGAATATTTCAGTTCTTCCATGTTTTTGCACCTCTGTTGACTCTGTTCTTAACAGCGAATATTCGAGCTCAATAGCTATGTAGATCATGAAATGATTCAACAAACAATAGGGTCCATTATTCTATAGACCTCTTCTTATCCTCTAGCGAACAATCAAGAGAAAAATTTTGAATATGAGTAGTGATATGATGGTGAATCATAGCTATTTATTGTTATCTGCATTAATCGGATCATCGATTATAGAAAATAATATCAAAGGTAACAGATCTTAAGTATTTCGTTAGAATCATTTTATGTAATCTGAAACAAACTAATTAAAGACTGTTTATAATTCAAAGGAAGTTGCTGTATATGTCAATAAATGAAACATATGTAAGTGTTTGTATATTTCATAACTTGCAGAACATAGTCAACATTTTTTATTTAGATTATAATTATACAACTATTCTCTTTCTATCAAATAAAATGATTGAAAAACTTCAATTAATTGTTGCTATTTTTTAATATTTAAAATAAATAAACTAATAAGAGACAAAAGTATTGAATAGAATATTGAAAAAAGAAAAAAAAGTATTACATATAAGGATGAGGTAAAAGAGGTAATATATGTTCGATGATGATTCATCAAGGTTAAACAAGTATATTTATCTAGCGAGGCATAAAATTGTCAGCACCAATTCCATATGGTGGATTTGGTGGACGTTGACGAAGAATGAGTGGAGGAGGTGTAGGATAAGGAGGAGCTTGCTGACGGATGATAAGTGGTGGTGGAGCAGGTGGCTGAGGTGGACGCACTTCTTTGATAATGAGTGGCTAGAAAAAAAACAACAATTTTATAAATAATAGAACAACTAAAAATATTAAGAAGAAATAATTTACGCCTGGTGGTGGAACAGGTGGTGGTTGAAGGTATCGAATTATGACGTTTTGTGTGTAAGTTGGTACATCATCTGTAAGTTGACGACGAATAATTAAAGGATTTGGATCTATATAAAGACCTTGAGCATCCGTTGGATATGTTTGTGCAGTTGATGGTTGATAATTAACTGCACCAGCACCTCTCCATTGATTCAATTCATTTTGATCAATATAACCACCACGATTAACATTATATTGATTCAAGGCTGCATGAGTACCATTGAAACTCATCGTTATCAATAATCACCAGTTATGTTTGGTTGATGAATGTAATTATTCACAATATTTCTACTTGTTTTTATACAGAAAAAAGAGCAATATAATAAAAAAAAATCTTTGGATTCACTTAAGCGTATCTTACAAAAATTTCTTTTTGCTAAATGTTTGTGGCTCAAGTATATATTCTCTTTTCGTTCTCTTTTTATATTTTGTTGACAATGCTTGCTTATCATCACCAAAAATCTATCAATCACCGCAAATATCTACTCAATTATACCTTTTTTTTTGTGATTATCCACCATATAAACATATAGACCAATTAAAAATGATATTAATTCTTTCCATTTCTCTTCGTCGACATAAGATACAATGTAGAAATAACAAAACTAAACAGTGGTTAAAATCATGAACGAATCACAAAATAAAGAACTATTGTTTTTCATGATAGTAACTGAAGGACTCTCATATAATATTTATACTTATTGCAGGTGGACTAATGCATTATTTTGACCAGAATACGTTAGAATCAACAAAAAAAAATTTAAATAAAACAACAATAATATTTCAATCTAATTTCGTTTTGAAAAAATATTTTACAAAAATCAATTTTATAAGATTAAAAATTTTTCAATTCTTTTATAAGTCGTATATTTGTGTATCTAGATTACTATTTGAATACTAATTTTCTTTTTGTTGAAAATTAGAAGATTAAGAACGATATTTGAAAGAAAGTATTTACTCTTCTCATTATATTTAACTATTTTGTAAGTTTAATTTAGTTCTTTTTCGATTTTGATCAATGTCTATATAGAGGTAAATTGTTTATATGGATTTTAGAACGTTATGATAGTTGATCATGGCGAATCATAACCGAAAGATAATCAAATTTTTAAAGATTAAAACTTATTCTATGTAAATCATATAAATCATTTAAGAGAATTCGAGAAACAGATAGTTTTGAAAGTTCGTCTATATAATTATTTTTCACCAATTACATTTCTTTGAGATGATATTTAACAATTTCTATAATTTCATTTTAATATTTTAGTGAAAAACAATTCCACTTTTCAGACTATTTTAAGAGTGTCCATGGCTCAATTGGAAATATTCATTGAGCAAAAATGTTGACATACAATTTTTATCTTATAATTCCAAAAGCAACGAACTGTGTAATAAATTAAATTCAAATTCAAATAAAAGAAGAATAATACATTTTAGTTTTTAATTTATTATATTTATCTTTGTTTATATTAATATATTGAAATTCAAATATAATTAAAAAGAAACTACTAATCATAAAGAAGATTATCCGTGGTTAATTATTAAAATGGCTTGTTTTCTTTTTCCTCCAATTAATATATAATAAATTCATTTAGAAGTATAAATTCTTGTCACAAAATCCTTGTATTTCTCAATGATGCACATATGCTCAATAATGAATTTAACTTATATAAAACTTAATATTCTTGTTTTAGACATGTTTAACAGAAGATGCCTGACATTAATTTATTATAGATAGAGAAAATTGGAATGATATCCTTTTTTTTTAGAATAAACGTCTCTTAGAACATTATGACGAAATTTATTCGTAGTATTCGAAGATATTTGAGAAAGTATCAAAACGCTTGCTCCACCGAACTTACTATCTCATATGTGGCTATACTATAGCCATTTTCAGTTATTCTAATCATTTCTCAATGAAGTTCAAAAGAATTTTTATCAAGATAATTAGTGAAAATAGTTCTACAGAAAGTTTTACAAGAAACAATACTCTTTTAAATGAGTTTTGCTTTTTGGTATCACAAAATAAGAGACATTCTTTAAGATAATGAGAGTTTGTATATTTTGTTGAGAACTTGACAAAGTATCGTTCTATAAAAAAACCTTTTTTCTCTTTACTGAATTACAGATGAAAATCATGCAAGATATTGAAGGATTCATTTAATCTTAATCTGTATCATATACGTTACATTAGACTTCTGTCATTCTCATACATCTCAAGTCAAGAAGATTAACAAGACTCTTTTGCACTTAAAGAATAAATCTAACAGCTAATGGGAAATTAAATTCCTGGAAAAGTTTTTTTCAAGAACGTTAGAAGTCATGTAAACAAAAAACTTCATTAACTGTCATTTCATATTTTAGATAAAGCATAAGAGAGAATGTCAACGTCAGCTCAATTGAGCGCATCATTGCTGTTGGCTCAACAAATACTTACACGTTATGGTTATCCATTAATACTTATTTTCGGTGATGTAGGTAATATACTCAATATTCTTCTTTTTCTCAAGAAAACATTACGTAACACTTCTTGCAATATTTGTAAGTAAGGTTATAATCAAAATAGGATATTTATGCAGTGGAAATTATTTAGATTTTTTGGTTTCTGCATTTACGAATTTAGTAGCACTAAATGAAGGTATCATTTCATTACTCTATGTGTATGATCGGCCATCGGCTACGACAATAATATATTGCAAAACTCGAAATTATGTATTGAATACTTCTCAACAGATGTCCCGTTTTTTAATTGTGGCTGCCTGTTTTGATCGATTAGCCCTCTGTTCAACCAGTGCTCGTCTTCGACAAATCTGTCAAGTACACATTGCCTGCCGTTATATTATTCCATGTATCATCTTTAGCTGGCTTCTCATTCCACTACATATACCTATCTTCTATACTATTTCAGCAAATACTTGCGTATTTCCGAGTTCAATAACTCTTTACAACAGCATCTATGGTATTATTATGGCTGGTCTCTTACCACCTAGTCTAATGCTTATTTTTTCTCTGCTTATATTTCATAATCTTAAAATGAGACAGAGACGACGGCAAATTCATCCAACTCCGATTAACACTTCAACAGTAATACAAGTTCGTCGACAACAAATTAAAGATCAACAAGCTTTAGCAATGTTACTCATACAAGTACTTATCTATGTAGTTTCGACGACATTATATACGAGTAATTTATTGTATACTGCTGTAACAATGAATGATGCAGCAAACAAAACAAGTGAACGTAAATCTATTGAATCTTTTGCTTCATTCTTGGCTGGAATACTTGTTTATGTATGTCCTTGTTTATCGTTTTACTCATTTACATTAGCGTCCCGTTTGTTTCGAAAAGAACTCAAATTAATTGTAATTCATGCTTATCAGCGATGGTGGTGTCGGTCATGGATGATGAAAAATAATAGAAACGGGACTATTGCTAACACTAGCTTGACACAAAAAATAACTACACACTTTGTAACCATACAGCGACAAATCACCGTACCACGACTTCCTGATATGACTAATTGAAAATAGATTTGAATAGAAACTAGCGAACGATTGTGCCATATTCAACATAGAGTTTTAGTTATGTTTCGCTCATGTTTATTGCTTGAAATTTTTTTCTAAATAAAATTGATAGATCATTTAAAATAAACTTTTATATAAAGTAACTTTATTAATACATGATTGTGAGCTGTTCAAATACGAATCAACTTGATCTTAAAATTATTCAAAAGCTGCTTATGACCATTCAACTCTGAAATAGACATTAGTTTTCTCCATAGTATAATGCCAGATACCTGTTTTGATGACTTACGAATATTTATTTATCGAGGCCATGTTTATAAGAGACCCTATAACTCGACTGAATGTAATTAACTGATTTACATACGAAGATCTATAGTCGTTTTTTGGATTATTTAAATATTAATATGAAAAACTTACTCGATATTATCTTAATGATCTTGATTGTACAGCGAAAGAGAGATCAACTATCATAGGAATGTTGATTTTATAGTAGTTATCAATAAATATGTGACTACCTTCCAAGATATTAGACCCAAGAACAAATTATTACATCGATATATTCTTATGGAAAAATACATAAGAAAAAAAAAGATATTAAATCGAAATAAAAACTTTCTTGTAATACATCACACCAGCGACAATCGACCAAAAAAATGATCCATAGAGATGCATCGCAAGTTGTTCAGCATGTGTATTATTAACTTCGAATTGTACTGGAAAACATGCCGAAAATCGATCATGACATATATAAATTGCAATTGAATTCATACCTAACCAAAAGAAAGGAGCACCAGTAAACCATTGACGAACGTCAACAAGAAGATAAAGAATAGTAAGATTTATAAAAGCTAAACTAGCTAAAGTAAATACGAATGTTAATGACCAAAGATTTTTATTGATCGGAATCCAACTATTTGAATGACCACCATGGGATAAACCTAAACCAAAACAACCACAAATGATACCCCACATAATCCATTGACCACAAATACGACGAACACTAGTTGAATGGACAAAAATATGACCGGCTTGTACACCCAAATAACAGAGAAGAATTCCAGTGAGAATACCCATAATACCTAAATATTCATTGAAAATATTAATTGAAATAATCCAATAATGCACGAACAAAATCCTCAAATTTGATTTTGCAAAATTCTGATCATAAATATATCACTCTAATTTTTATATAATAAAAAACCGAATTTTTTCTTAAATATTTCTTGAAGACATAAATCCATTTTTACCTTCTGGATCATGGGGTACTTTAGTGTGATAGATCTCTTTGCAAGTTGGTTCACCATACAAATGAGAATTTCCTAAAACTGTTCGATCAATATATCCAGCAGCACCTATTAAGAAATAATACACAATAGATAAATAAGTTTTCTTTTATTCTACAAAATCTTACCTCCAGTACAATTCCAATATTTTCCATGATCATGTTTTCCACCAGGACCTAAATATCCGGTTGGACAATTAGGAACAGGAAGAAGAAAAGTTATAAGAATCCAAGCAGTAATAATTAATATAACAAATAGCCATTGTATCCAAAATTGAAAAACATTCTTAAATAATTCAATATATAATGGTTGATCTACATTATTTTCTACAAGAGAAAAAATTGATATCATAGAATAAATAAAACTATCTATGTATATTTTACCAATATTTCTTTGTTTTGTATTTCGTCCATTGTCTTTCTTTTCAAAGATAAGAACAATTATAGCTGTAAAAAAATAACACGTTGCTAATCGTTGAAGAACGCCAAAAATTCGAAGATTCTTCATTGCTGTTATACCATCTTGTCCAGTAAAGCCTATGTATTATTACGTTCATTATTTTCATATTAATATCATTATTAAAAACTTTATTTACCCAAAACAAAAAGTATAATCGTTCTTCGACAAATTTTCAATAGAATACTTCGTTTTCGTATATTTTTTGATTGTAATGATCGTTGAGAAAGAACAATTGAAACACCCATCATCCAAGTAAACCAAGGAAAGACAAGATCGGCTAATGTCAAACCATTCCAAGCTGCGATGGTAAACAAAAGAAAAAGAAAATCGATGTTTCAATAGAAAGAATCATCTTTATTTGTTTAATAAATTACTTGAATGATCAAAAAACCAATAACCACCACCTGTAAAAAGATTGAAAATAATATAATTTCAAATCTTTAATTTTACTTTCAAATACATACCACCATAATTAACAAATATCATCACCATAAGTGCAAATCCTCGAAATGTATCCAAAGCACGAAGACGTTTTGGTAAAATTCGCACAATATGAGCCTTATTGTCCGGTAAATGTGTTAAAGGTAATGACAATTTATTATTACTAATATTACCATCAATAATATTCTCATTAGATTCATTCACTATTTGTCGTTGTGTATTAGTAACTGACGATGTTGATGTTATAACAAGATTATCATCGATTAATCGTTGATGTGGAATATTCGTGCGACGAAAATTACAATATCGTTTATTATATATATGTTGCCAGATTTGAACTACAACAGCATACAAGATAAAAGCTACAATGCCAACAATAGCAGGTGCCCAATAATAACTTGGATTTCCAATTTGTTCTATAGTACAGATACTTGTATTTGTCATAGTCTCTGTAATATCGAATACATATGTACCATGTTCAGCAAATTTGTATGATGCAATCTGGCATAATGAAGATATATTAGATGACCATGATCTAACTTCAAAATTATAAGCATATTTTGTGTCAATAATAACAGTAGAATTATGATTTGAAGCAACTATAGCTATTTTTTCTAGATCACAATCTTCACATATAATTTTATTACCAGATAATATAACACTCTCCGAACAATTTGTATTACGAACGATTAAATAAGCTTTATCTAATGGCAATGAATTTGAATGATCATTTTTAATAGTTTGTGCTTTGCTCTGGATACCTTGAGTAAACGATAGACTAATAATAATAATCAAAATCGAATATTCCACAATCATCGTTCGACAATTATCTAAAGAGTAGAAAAATATAAAATATGAAATCTTTGATCGAAAAAATTTGAATCAAATTCTGTCTCAGATAAATACTATTTATTATCATTTATAAATGCCAATGATGTGCATTTTTTGGGACACCTTTAGAACAAACTTGTCTTTGTTTTTCTTTTCCAAATAAATGACCTTCTTTTATTTTGTAAATATCAACATATTAAAAAGATAATTAATGCAACAAACAGACTTTTATCAGTTTTTCTTTATCGAGTAAATAACCGACTACTTCGTGTTTATAACATATTGTTATCTAAACTAACAGCTGATAGTAACAATATAAAACTAAATACTTTACAGTTTATGAAAAACTATTTAAGTTTGATAATAATTAAATTTTATGGATTTAAACTCTGGCTTTCAAAATGTGAAATTTTCAATTTCAATTCTAATCACATTCATATTAATATTTTACTTGCAGTCATAATTTGAAATAAGAAAAAAAAGTATCTTTTTTTTTTTAAACTATTTTATTAAGATATTTACAAATTGCGTCTTAAAAAAGAAAAATTTCGACTAAATTATATATATAAAATTTTTTAATAAATCACAAACAGTTTTCATACAAATTTATTATGGTGCTGACATTTTCATCAAATGTTCTTATATATATATTTTCAGTTTTTTATGTATGTCATTGTTTATCGAAATTTATTACAATTTCTGTTAATGACATAAATGTATATTGAAAAGAAGTTATCATTTCCACTATCACTTGTCTAATGCAGTATATATTCATATATAGCAGAACATAGATGAATAAAGTTTAGTTTGTATATCAGTGCATTCTTTTTTTTGTCATTAGAATATCCATTAAAATGGATACAAATGCATGTATTGTGATGGATATTTTCATTCTTATTTTAACATTTATTACAAGTATAATATCTATTGGAATACTTTTCTTAATCTTATATCAACGACATCAATATCAAATTAATACATCAAAAATACTTATTAGTAGTACATATTTATCTATAATACTTTGTTGTATTATTTTAATTGATATGTATGCACATAATCTATATGGAATATTTCATCTAGATATTTCTTTTGATAATTGGTGGTGTTATGGACGTATATATCTTCTTCATATTGGACTTTGTTCATTATATTTTTCATGTCTATTACAAGCATGTTTTCGTTTATTTCGTGTCGTACTTTATAAACATAAACAATTACAAACATTTCAATTTACATTACGTCTTTTAATTATTCAATGGTTAATGGCATTTTTATTAATGATACTTCCAATAGGTTTACATTATTTTAAATATTCATCAGAATTATATCAATGTCAAATACCATTTACAAATTTTCAAGGAGTAATGATTGTTTCTTTAATTATATTTTTTTGTCCTAATACTGCTATAGCAATAATTTATTGGTATATTATATTGTATATTAAATCTATGACAAATTCACCATTACAAAAAAATCGTCAACGATCATGTCAACGAGATCTTATTGTACTTCGTCGGATTATTATTCTTGTTGGAATGCTTGTTACTTTTTCTTTACCTACAATTATTATGTGGATATTGTATTTGATTACAGGTTATTTACATCCATTATTTCATCATATTGAATGGTTGGTATATTCCATGTCAATATTAATTTTATCAATTACACTTGCTTATTTAAGTCCAGAATTACAACAGGTATTATATATAATATTAAGACGAAATCGACGTATTCAACCAATAATAGTAATTCAATCACATAGATCTAATCCATCGAATGGTAGACAGATACCATTGGAATAAGTTTTGATTTATTATGTATATTAAACTTTTATTTTTAATGTTGTTTCCTATAAAATGTTCTAAATTTCTTTTACTATGTTTTTTTTTTGTTTATTAGTCGTATATATTAAGAATAATAAATTCAATAAATAAAACTAATTTTGACAAGTTCTATCAAAAGAATTAGTCAGACATATAGAATTATTTTTTTTTAATATAATGAGGTATTTTAATTGCATCACTGATTTTAAGTTGTTTTCTTAAACAGGTCAAAAAAACTAACGAATACATGAATACCTAAAGAAAATTGTAAAAAAAAATATCATTTATATTTTGCTTTTTCTTATAAATAAAATCATTTGTTAAAAAGAAAATAATTCCCTCGACTGAAAGGAGGGTCATACAAAAAAAAAACTGCGTTTGATTGCTTGTCACACGGTCAAAGGTCAAAAAAAACATGCTCTTAGAAAAACCAATTAAAGAATCACAATTTCAAGGACAATTCGACACTTAACGTTTGACCAAAGATTATCAAGGTCGGTGAATAGAATGATGCTATTAGTTTTTCAATTTTTTCAGATAAATTCTTTTTGCTAAAAAAGAAGCCTTCTCTGAGAAAATAATCATTTTGTAATGAGGAGACTTATCATTTCACTTATATAGTATATTCAGATTCAGTTTGCAGGAAAGAATGGCCTTGTTGAAATTTATCAAATGTATGCTATCTATGAGTATTTTCAAGTCTTGTCTTACATAATGACTACAAAATAATAATTTTTAAACATAAAATTTGATCTCTTTTATTATAATTATGAGGGCAGTTTCTTTTGTCTTCGACTTTTAAAATGTTATGTCTTTTTAAGTGAATGGCCATCGGGCCAAAAGAACATTGGCTTAAAGATTACTGCTCAGCTATTTTCAGTGTACGGCTTTAGTTCAATCAGATTATTGAGTCTGGAAACTCAGTCAATGGCAAACTTTTCACATCGAACTTTTGACCAAATAGACTATTTGTTTGAAATTTCAGCCAATGAAATAGTTTGCGAAATCTAGCTTTCATCCAATCAGATTTTGACGAACGCATGCATCTCAATATTCGTTATTTGTAAAAGAATAATTCAGATTTCGCAGCGATGTTTCATAAACTTAGACATGGCGCACTTATTTATAGATCTATGTGCCTTTACTTGTTTTTCGTCAAATTTCCTATAGAGGCTTCTTCCATTGCAGATTCTGTAATTCTTTTGAGTTAGTGGAACGTGAATGAGTATAGTTTTGAACACTAGACAGTGAACTCATGTGGAAATAAACCTCAACATGGAAGTGGCTAGTCGTGAGTGGCGCCTCGTAAGGGCACTGACGAATGACTATTCACTATTTTCTTAAATTTGTTTTAATTTTTATATTACCTGTAAACAATTTTTAGAGCAAGAAAATGAGGTATTACATTGGTCCATGCTGAGATCATATAAAAAACCGAGAAGTTGAGAGTGAAGTGGAGCAGGGATGACGATGATCGACTATGGCATGTGATTTACATTGCCATACGAAAGCCATAAAAAAGTTTAAAGACTGGATCTTACAGAAGAGTCGTCACTAGCAATCAGTGTATATGTGTATATGTACCAAACAAAGTTATCAGAGCAGAATCCAGCGATCAGTAAGAAATAATGATAAATAGAATTCAGTTGAGAATTAAGCGAGTCATAGTGACGATTGTTACTTGTATATATTGTCATTTTTACAATGAAAGAAACTATAAAAACTATTAGCGATATCTCAATTTTTATTTTAATGTCAATTAAAGTTCTTTTTATTATTTTTTTTTATCGTCATCAATATCGAAATAATACTACTTTATATGGAGATTTTTATGAAAATATTTCTTTTGATAATTATTAGTATTATATACGTGTATGCCTTCTTCATGTTAGATTTTGTTCAATTTATCTTTCATATATTTTAAAAGCAATATTTCGTTTAATTATTTTTCAACGGTTATTAGCATTTTTTCTTAGAATCTCTCTTTTAGTTTTAAATTATTTTATATATTTATCAAAACAATATTTTTGTCATATATTATTGATTAATTTTCAAGGTACAACATTACTCTTCATCGTATTATGATTCTAGTTGATATACTATGTTTTCTTCTTTTTCCACCAATATTAACTATACCACAGCCAGTACCCAATTATCTGAATACAAGACAATAGATATGTTGACTTGATATATATTCAAATTCAAAAAAACAATAAATCTACATAATTCTGTTGTTCATTGAATGCATATGTTCGTAATCTCAACAATGAGATATAAAGAATAAATAATCTTATTTTCATGATCTTTTTGATAGAGAAGAGACTTGACTTAATTGTAGTAATGGGATATTGAATGAAGCCTCGATCTTACTTAGTTGAAATTACCTTTTTGTTTGAATTAATTCATCAAGATAAGTGAGATATTTTTCACCCATTGAGACTCTATTATTTATATATATATTGTCCTTCAAAAATACATAAATAGTTTGCTTAGTTTGAAGAATGGAAGATTTTTTTTATTGTCATAATATACTTTAATATTTATTTCAAACAAAATCGGGTAAAATTTACAATAAATCCAAATCTTTTTCCTTCAATATTCTTGGTTTTCTTTTATTCTTTGATAATTCGTTCCATTTAGAAACGATCTTCATTGAACACATTATTTTATCATATTTATAAATTAATCCATTAAATGATATTTCTTTTTATTATTGATAAAAGCTTATTAAATTGTCAGATTGAATCGGATTTTCTTTTCATCTCATGCGGAGTTAAATTAAAAGGTACAAAATAATAAAGATAATTAGTTACTCACGTTTGTTATTTTTTTTTTCTACGTCAACTTATTTTGTCAGGAAAAGAAAGCATGCGAACTTAACATAAAACTATTTCATCAAATAATAGAATGACCAATATTTCAAGTATTATCATTGATTGTTTTATTTTAACTTTTGCATCTATAGGATTTATTATATCTTTTGGAATAATTTTCTTAATTATTTATAATCAACATCAATATCCAATAAATTCATCAATTATTCTCATTTCTAATACATATATATCAATTATATATATTTGTTTCTTTTTATTAAATACTTATTCATATAATTTATATGGTGATATACATGAAAATATTTCTTTTAATAATTGGTGGTGTTATATACGATCATATTTTCTTCATTGTGGACTTGCTACATTATATCATTCTTTTCTTTTACAATCGATTTTTCGTTTTTTTCGTATTGTTTTTTATAAATACAAACAATTACAAAATTTTCAATTTATATTTACATTTATTATAATTCAATGGTTAATGGATTTTATTTTAATGTTACCTGTTTTATTTTTAAAACATTTTGTATATATTCCACAATATTATTATTGTCAAATATCATATACTAATCTTCATGGTGTAATATATCCTGCTTTGATTGTATATTATATTCCAATGTTGATGATTGGAATAATTTATTTTTATATTATTTATTATATGAAAAAGACAAGAAATGTAAGAATTCATCAAAATCGTCTAAGAACTAATCAAAGAGATTTGATTATACTTCGTCGTATTATTATTTTAATTCTAATACTTTTTATTCTTTCTTTTCCATCTGTCATCCTCTGGGTAAGCTATGTTATTACTGGTTATTTATATCCATTAATTTATCATTTTCAATGGTTAACTTATGTATTTTCATTATCAATTTTATCAATATTATCAGTGTATTTAACACCTCAATTACGTAAATTATTAGTTGATGCATTACAACGAAACCGACATATTCAATCAGCAAGAATAACTTGTGAATATGAACTTAATGGAAAGATTATAGAACATTAAATATATAATTGATATGTTATTTTGAATGTGATATCTTGCATTATTTTGTATCGCCTCGGGTTAGAGTGTAATATTATTGACTTATTACTACCTTGATTTTATTTCGAAATTTTCATTATGCTATAGATTTAAATATAAATCAGCTCAGTTCAGTATAGAGAGAGAGAATTTATTATTACACATATTAACGAATACTCTTGCATCACTTGGAAAGTAACTGGGGTTTATCGATCATCGATTCATATTGCCCAGTAGGACTTTTTTGATTAAAGCATGAATATGTAGTAAAAATAACGGTGTTTAATAAAAATGTCGCTGGAAATGACTGGAATTGAAGAATCTATTTTTAGAATTAGTTTCTCAACATTTTTCCGTCCTATTTTTTGGTAAGAAAAATATTATTTCATAATAATAGTTTTCATAAAGGTAAACTAGAACTACTGGTAACCCATAACTTTAAACTGCTAAGCGTTAATTCAAAAATTTTGAGAAACTATTTATAGAATCAGATTTTTCAAACTTAATCATTTTTAATAAAATTTTATTAAATATACTGTAATTTTTACTAAATACTCTTGTTTCAATCGATGATCACTAAAACTTATAATAACCTTCCTAAATGATAAAAAAATATTAGTATTCATGTACTTACATGTATTGAGGATGAGGGCGAAAATCAGACACCACATATATGCTAATATATGTCAACAGATGACAATACGTGAATTCTAGAATTGGAAGTTCCTCAGAGATATATACGTAGTTATGACACTAGAGGATATGTTATATATCCGTACTGTCTCATTCTTCATTTCATATATGATTGATATAGAAATGATAAATGGAGAAGAGTATTATCACGTGAATCCTCTCATAAGCTCGAAATGTAGTATCTAATGAAAATTGAACTATTGAAGTTTGGAAAAGATAAAAATCTCCTCACAAATTAAGCTAACGTATAGTTTTTGACTGGTATGTCTAATTGTGGCTAACATTTAAAATAAACTCTCTCTGTGAATGCGATAATACATCATTTTGAAATTGAATTATAGTATTAGTTTTATCCAATTGATGTTGAAACCAAATATTTTACACAGTTTTATTTTACAAAACAAGCATTCATTTTCTAAGGATGTGTTTAAACAGGTAAATATTCATAGTGAGTCATTTGCATCTAGTGTGAACATGGTGTGTGTAGAATGTGTGGCATCCAAAAGACATAAATGATTGATAACATTGTGAGTATTCATCTCAAGATTTTCATAATTAAATTCAAGATTCAGCTGAGAACTGTTCATGGCGACATTGTCTTTCTCAAGAAGAATGTAAGAATAGTTGAATTTGAAGAGAAATTGAATATTCGTAAATGCAACACTATGAGATTCAATCAATCTGACCGATTAATAAAAACAGTCTTACTCATAAAAATTAAAACATTTTTCTAGCAGCCATCGTGATGGACATTTCTGCTTCAATTATTTCATTTATAAAAAAAAATCTTCTATACTCCATGTACAAAAATAAGTATAAGACATAGCTTTTCGAGGGCGCTATATGCTACCATGCCACGAAAGTAATATAAATGATCAGTTACGCAATGCAAAAAGCTTTTTTGATAGTTTACCGCTTGTAGTTATACGATAGTTAAAGCTTACAGTTTCGAAAAATTGTAAAACGAAAAAAATCATAATTTTCTCACCATTACAGTAAAGTGATCATTTATTGCATTTATAATGAAAGATAAATAGTAACACTCATCACGTTACTTATGTACATAAGAGTTATTGCACAACATTTCTCTCATTTCATTTTTATGTATATAAAAAGCGATAAATTATTTTCTTTCCTATACATGCATACAGCATTTCTTTTCTGTGAGTGCAAAATTTGCATGTTTTTCTCTTTCTATTTACGTCCATTAACAACTTGAAACGGGACATGGAGTCTCTACCTGATGAGCTTCAATTACTCATTTTTCGCTATCTACACAAATTCGATATACTCTATGCTTTTTATAACTTAAATCAACGTTATCAACGAATCATACAGCCTTATCTACATGAAATCGATTTAACGCAAACGAATATAACTTACAAACAGTGTCTTCTATTCCTGGAACGGATTGTGTTTGTACAAGGATCACTAGTACGTTTCCTCAAATTCAATGTAGAACATCATTTATTATTACTTATTCCTCGTATTCGTCTATTAAACGGTTTGCAATCATTAACAATAGTAGGTTGCCTCCCATTTGACAAAAAGCAAGCGTTTTTAGCCGAAGCTTTATCTTTATCAACGCTGTCCGAGATTTCACTTGATATTGAAAGTGAACTGGAGCTACAAATTATAGCTGCTTCTACATCATCGAACTTGACAACACTAATCTTACGTAACGAATATGGTGTACCATATTATTATTTAAGTGACGTTTCACCAAGGGGGAAAAAGCGGATCCTGGATCCTTGGATCCTCATGGATCCTTGGATCCTGACGGATCCTCATGGATCCTTGGATCCTGACGGATCCTCTTGGATCCTTGGATCCTGCTGGATCCTACGATAAAATGAATATATTTTAATAACACTAAGTAGTATCATTGACACATATCAATATTTTTGTAAGGCTCGAGTGGATCCAACGATACAGGTACAGCGTTCTCTTCCTTGACGTAATATCATTAAAATATATTAGTTTTATCGTAGGATCCAGAAGGATCCAAGGATCCACGAGGATCCATTAGGATCCAAGGATCCATGAGGATCCAC
>JAJEKB010021088.1:1134273-1150111 GCA_022393335.1 Macrotrachela quadricornifera | reverse complement strand
CCACGAGGATCCATTAGGATCCAAGGATCCATGAGGATCCACGAGGAACCAAGGATCCAAGGATCCGCTTTTTCCCCCTTGCGTTTCACAGATGTCCTATGTGAAATGTATTTCAATGATGATTCACTCTTTCGAAACACTGATGAAAATATTCGAAACAATACCAAATATTGTGGAATTGAATTTATTAATACCACGCACTTTCGATATAAGAGATACAAATCTGAGAAAAATACCAGCAAAATTAAGAAAATTACAGATAGAAATTGAATATGACAAATGGTGTCGAGGAAGTTTTGCACTAATAAGTAATTTCCTTAATCTGTTTAAGGACCAAATTTATGAACTAATTCTGATTATTAGAGAAGCACCAGAGGAGTTCTCTAGTTTTGAGAAATTTCAATCACTTACTAGTAACTTTACTCGTCTTCAAATATTTAACTACAACATCCTTACTAACTATCAGCCTGACTCTCAATTTTCGAATATTGAACAGCTACCATATTCAAATTACTACTTAATTTTTACTCTTCCAAAGTATAAACCAGTTTTCATTGACTTTAAGCAATGCAATCCTCTATTAACCGTCACATCATACTCAACTTTAGAAGAACTTTGTAACTGTAATTCAATTTTGATATCTATCCACAAACTTTCGGAAAGATTTCCTATTGAATTTGAATCGATACCAGACGATTGCAGTTTTGACAATTTAAAACAATTAGAACTTGATTGTATGGTAAAAGGTGTAGAAAAAACCCATCAATATGTAATATTATCAAGCATTGTGGCTCGTTCACCAGATCTAGATACTATATTGATTCGAAGTCATAACACAAAAACAATTATAGTTTACTTAAAAGAATTAATTTCTGAAAAACATTCAAAGAATATTATTCATTTAGTAGTTCGTGAATGTACTAGTAACGGTGGTTGTGATACATCATCGTCATCGTCAGACTACGACTATCGTACTTGTCGTTTATATCCACCGACATTTCATTCGAGCTTCTTCTATGAACTATCACAGATCTTACCTAACTTGCAAACATTGGCATTTCCCTGTGGTAAAGCATTCCTCGCTAAATATTCTACAAAAAACTCTTCCTATATAGGTGATCTGCGCCAGAATTGTCCTAAATTGACTCATTTAAAATTGAAAATGGATTTTCTAGGCAAAAAGGTATTTCAACATTTTAAAAGACAATTAGATCATATCATTCATAGGAATAATTCATTGTCTTACACAGAATACGTCAAGGTAACTCATAATAATCGAGGAGTATATGAGTTAAAAATTTGGTTATGAACGTAAATGACGATTATCTTTATCTCATTATTATTACAAATAAATACTTCTTTCTAAAATGTTTCAAGTTTATGTTAATAGTCATCTCAAAGTGATAGATTATAGAATTTCAATTTGAACAATATAAGCTACTCTAATTCTACGCTTATACAATAGTTTCCTATATTTTGTTTATTTTCTCACCTATCTTGAGATAAAGCTATCATAACTAGTTTCATGTTGGCTAAGACCATTGTTAAATGGCTAATCCATTCAAATAGTAAATTCAAACAGAAGGGTGAAATGTAAATTAATTCTGAAACACACCAAGTTGCGTATATAAGATACAAATTCATCTGCTAATCTCAACTTTTGCCGTTCAGTAGCCGATCTTTTGTCGAAATTAGTTAAAAAATGATGTGCTTTGAATGAAGAATAAATGCAAAATTTCGTGTTATTTGTTTGAAAATGAAACAGTCATCAAGGTTCTGCACAAAAAAATTCTTAAGCACCATAAAATAAGAAAAATAAACTAAAGAGATGAGCAGATGCTAAACTAACAAAAATAAATAAAAAACTAGGAGGTTAGAAATAAACCAAAATAGAAGAAAACACAAAGCAACTATCGAAAGATAGAGTAGAGAGATAGTCTAGTGTCAATTTATTGAAGGTAGTTGTTTAAGTATGTAGTAATATAAATAGAATTCTTTTGAGAAGTAATTGGTCAAATTTGTAATTTTTAACACATTCGAGGCGATGGGACCTACCGGTTGACCCCATTACAGGATGGCGCAAGTTTCTTTAGCACGTAAAATTTGAATATCTCCGTCATATTTTAACTAAAAGGAGTCGTTCTTTTACCACTGATAAAGAAATTGTTTATAAATCCTATCCATAAGTAAAACATTGACGAAAGTTGTTTTGAAGTATTACAACTATATAAACAAAGAAATGGAACCTCTCACGAATTATGAAAAAACTATTCATATTGCCACAAATGTGTTAAGTTGGGTAAAGTATGGCGTATTGGGCTGAAATTTTTACTCGAGACGTTTCTCATCAGGTCCACTCATCACAGAAAATTTTAGCTCAAAAAGACTGTTTTAAGCAGAAAATCCATTGTGAGGGGGCTCCTTAAATAAAGTGAATTTTTCTATTATTTTAGATTGAACTTCATACTAAAATTCAATATTAGGTATATTATTTAACAAAGTAAATTTTTTTATCTGTTTCAGGTCACATTTTATATTAAAATCCAATAGTAAATGTATTATTTAACTAAATAATTTTTTTTATTTTAGGTCGATTTTACATCAAAATGGAATAATGATTGTATATGTCTTGAAATTTGGCTTGATTTTGCCAATTTTTAAAAAAATCGGTAAAAAAATCATGTTTTTCGCCTGTATTTTAATAGTAAGCGAAAAAGATGGTGGATTAGTTTTTAGCTGTATTACAATGTAGCTCACAATTACTCCACGATTTTTATGACTTATTACTATAAAAATACAGCAGAAAAATCGTGATTTATTTTCTGATTTTATAAAAATTAGCAAAATCGAGCAGATTTTATGGGATGGAGATTGATCCAAATAGTTATATAAACTTTTAAAGAACAACATGCTGATGACAATAGCAATGCTCCAGGTAATTAATATTTCGTGCAGAACACCTATCGAATTCTGTCGACTCCTGCAGTTTCCGACATGTTCCGACTATCGGATCCGGCTGTCGGAAATTTCATTTAATATTGTTCAACAATGACAATAATTTCCCGCAATCATCACTAGAAAAATGATTATTCACACTAAATCAATGCAAAAATATTCTACTGTTTTTCTGAAAATATTTAGATTATATATAAATATCTTAACTTTGATCCTCATCTTTAATGAAATGATAAATAAAACTTTTAAAAGAGAATCTTCTTTTATTTTAATAACTAATAAAAACAAGTAAATATTTTTGTCTTTTAATGGAAGATTCAAAATATGAACCATTATCAAAATGATGACAAGCTATATTTTGTTGTGCATTTGTTGGATTACAGGATTTACTACCGCTGTAAACATTTATTTACAAATACTTTTTTTTTCACTTAAATAAATTATATGATTAAGTTGAAAAAATTCAATGATCACAATAGACTATTTTGCTATTTTCTATGTCAAAGCTTCGTTTTTTATCTCAAAGATTCGTGAAAATTGATTGAAATTCAACTGTAGTTCCCAATTAATTTTGTCAATTAAAAAAAGAAAATTCTATTCTCTATATCAAACGTTTATTTTTCATCTCAAAGGTTCGTGACAATGTACTAAAATCTAACTATAGTTCGTAATGAATTTCGCCAATTGAAAAGAAAAATACTTTTTTTATTTTGATAGAACGTATTATTCAGTTAAATACAGACATACCCAGATCGAATGTTTCGAATTCCGTAAACGGTCGTATACGGAGTAAAACGGTGATTGTATGAGGTATGTTCAGATTTCCAAAAAAGGAATTTTCCGAAAATATCAAAATTTCCATTACACTAATGAAAGCACAACTGAGTGTGAAAAGAAATTTCCAGAAAATTTCTATACTTATCATTAAACAAATGAAATTACGCGGAATATTCTGAAATTTCCGCGCCACTTTCACAAACCATCAGTGTATCACAAGAGAAATTATCACGAAATTATGGAAATTTCTATAATTTCCATGATTATCTCATATAAACATAAAAAAATAAGTATACATTTAAGGATTTTTACCCAAAAAAATAGAAGAATTTTTAGTAATTTCGGAAATTTTCTAGTAAATTCCAGAAAGTTTCTTTTCAGTGTTAATCGTTAATGCTCAATTTCATTGTGGTATTTACCATAGTTTTTTAGTATTTACTGAAATTTCCAGAATTGGAACTTTTAGTACGGAAATTTCCTTTTTTGGAAATCTACCTAGTGTTGCGGCAGGAACGGAAACTCGCAATCGTTTCCGAAATTCTAGGAACGAACTTAGAACTGATACTTCTATAAGCATAATTCTATCATCAGAAGTCATTCTAAATAAAATATTCGCATGATACATATCTTGCTTTATGATGAAACAAAAGATAATCGAACTTGCTTATTGTATTTATTCACCTTGTTCTATTCATAACAACAAACGTTCTATCTATGGGCACATGTTTCCTGCACAATTATGTTGTAATTACTACTGATAAGATCTCACTCTTCACGTACGTCAAGTAAGCAATACAAATATATAGGAGATCAAATATTTCTCTACAACTCTATACTAATCCTAATTATTTGGGATGATGTGAAGTTTAACACAAACGAAATATAAAAAAAAATTTTTATTGATTCTGTGATCTTCGATCGCTTCCCAATGGTGGCATGAAAAATAAAAGTTTTTTCTTAACAGAGAAAAAAAATCATTATACTTAGAATTGAATACTAATTCTGAATATGTAATCTTTTTTAGAGAATATCTTTATAACCAATGCCCTTTTTATTTTGAACGATAAACAGAAAAATATTTTTGTTTTGTACAAGTTTTTGTGATAAACATTTTTTGCGGAAGAATATTACTAAAACGACTAGGGACTACGAACTTTTTTTTGTATATCCCTTCGAAGTGAGTTTATTAAAAAAATCAAAATTTTAGAGAGAAATATTTCAAACATTCTTATACTATAGAGAAGATTTTCAAGTTTTCATTCGTGGAAAAAATTTCTATAAAACAAAAAAGAAAAAAGTTTATAAGTTTATCTTTTCTAATCAAGTCGAAAATAGTTGAGATTACGAATATATTGTAGATGACTCTATAAAAATTATATGGAAGTTCCGAACAAATAAATATTATACATAATTATATCTTTTTTCCCGAAGAATATTAAATAGACTGTTTCAAACAATATAAAGAAATTCATTTATAAGTTCTTATAGTCCTTGTTAAATAATAATAAAGAGTAATTCTAATTTTCTAGTAATAAAAGATAAGTAAATTATTCAATGATAGTAACAGGTCTCATTTGAATTGATTCTCTCAATATAGCTATGCGATTTTGTGACCATACTTTTATAAAAAGATTTTTTAATTGAGGCGTCATAAATATCATTTCTATGCTTAATACCGCTATGGATACTTCGACACCTAACCACAAGATACGAAAGGTTAATGGATATTCAATGCCGGTAATGAATCGTATCATCGTCAAGATTGTACCTGGCACTACAAGAGTAAGTAATACACCAATATTAATAAAAATTCGTTGAATAGCAATTATATCTCGTTTTTGCCGTCGCATCATTAATACTGTTTGATTATTAGGTTGTTGACGAATAAATATTGTAATACGAAGATATATAATACATAAAAGTGAGAGAGGTAATCCATAAGATGTAAATATAACCCAAATAACACCACGAGGCTTTGTGAATGTAGCAAAGCAATAATTTTCTTTAGGTAAATAATCAACATCTTGCCAGATTAGAATAGGACATAAAATAAGAAAGGCTACTAGTAATTCAATAGGAATTAAAATGACATATAACCAGAAAAATTGAAGCCATCTACGATTTGAATATACAATACGACAAAGACGAAAGAAAGCCTAGAAAATGAAATGACATAGAAAATCTTTTTAACTCGATGTAATATCTAGACATTGAAGGATAAACATTTGACTTCAAGATTTCCGAACTTAAAGCATGTTTTTGATTATCTTTATGGCAGTGATAGATTTTCAACATTATGAAAATTAAAGAAGTTCTATGTGGACGCATATTTTATAATAATATTATTTATTCTTATGTTTTCTGCCTATAAAATTTGTCTATACACTTTTTGAATCTTGTAAAAGACAATAAATATTTATCCAATAATTACCTGAATACTAAATGCCTGAAGTATAGCAGAAGCTATAGCACAAATAAGATAACCTCTAAATGTACACCATGATGAATTAAAGGTCTCTTTATATATATCACCAAGTACTGTTTGAATATTGAATGAAACTAATGTTAATATATAAATGAAAATAAGATAATAGATATTAGCAAAAAGAATAAAAGTTATTTTTTCTTCTCGTTTTAAACGATTATGATATAGATGATAGATAATAATACCGAATACAATAATTGAAATGATAACTGCAAATAAACCATGAATAAGTGAAATTATAGTTAGCACAAAACCACTAATACCAAGTTCCATTATTATAAATAAATTCAAATCGACTAAATTATATAAAAAAAAGAAGAGATTTGATAACAATTTTAAAACTAATCAGTGTATAACTCAAAAAAGCAGAACTGAGAATCGTACTAAAATTGAAACTTTTTACGGTTTAGCTTATTCATAATCAAACTTATAACTTTGAAATAAATAATGATATATTTAGTAGATGAAGACGTATCAAATCGTATGTTATGCGGTTATTAGATTTAATTTTTTTAAAGATTTTTATTTGATCTTTTTGAAAATATACTTACTCCGTAAGGTGTTTACAGTGAATTCTCAATTGTCAAGTGTGCATTCAGACTAGCGATGAAAGACTTGCAAAACTATAGAAGATTTAAATATATTGAATTAATTATTCTGAAGTTACATATATTCTAATTGAAGATAAAAGTAGTTTTTTGTTAAGAAACTATTTTTTTCTACAGTTAAAATATTGATAAAACAAGCGTCAAGCAACATATTTAGTGCTTAAAGCCCCCAACCCTAATTTGACTTTTTTGCTTTCGATCGTCCAATTTCACTGAAATTTTTACAAGAGGTATATCTCGGGCTACGTATTTCACAATAAAAATTTCAGCTCGAAATATTGGTTGAACATTCTCTTCATTTTAGTGCCAACTCCAGCTTTCTAGCGTTTAAAATGATGGAGAAATTTTAATAATACGAAAACGTAAAGACAAGAAAATCACATTTTGAGAAAAATGCAAATAAAGTTTTGGAAGTGTAATTCAAGAATTTTTCTACGATAAAATGGAGTAAAAAAAAGCTATATGGTGAATAATCCCACAGTTAATGACACTACGTCAGTTAATGTATAACGAACAATAGTGATAAATTACTACTGAAAACACAATCAACTATTGGTTTAAATTTATAAACATAGTAAAACAATCACAAATGAGATTTTTTAGAATTCTTCTTATTTTAGAAAAGCATATATATATTTTACATCGCTGAAACTGCTGAAAAATCTTTGGTACTTATTCTTCTAATGAAAATTGACTGATATATGAATGGTCAGTAGATTCATTCCATTCTGTCATTTCTATATTCACAAAGCACTATATGTATCAAGTCATTATACTTAGTAATACATAATAAACACGTTGATTACTGCGAAAAGTCAATAGTGAAGCTCAAAAGACTTCGAAAACCAATTTTTTTCAAAAAAATGTTATTTTGTAAAATATGAGATTCCAGAAAAAATTATGTAACGTCTTCAAATCTCATCATAAAATAAATAAACTATAGTGCGTTCGCTAGCCTACACTTTGCTCTATCTGACACACTATAAATCAAAAACTCGAAAAATTTGACGAAAATCGACTTTTTTTGGTGGGGGCAGGGCCTAAATATTGCTATTTACTTTTATATCTCATTATTAAAAGGCTTTAGACAATTTTTAATCTAGTAATTACGACTTACCGTCTTACCTTATCTATATTTGTATAAAAAACCAGGATCAGTTGATTTAATGAATATACAAAACAATGTGTTGGTCCAAATCTGTTTTCATTTACAACAATCTTCACTAATTTATCTAACTAAAAAATATTTTTTGAAAAAGAGTTCAAAAAGTTCCTTTAATAAAGTATTAAAAAATTTTCAAGCTGCCATAAATAACTATAATAGTTACTTTGAATATTTAACAAAATTAAATTAAAAAAATATCTTTTGATCCAATAATGATAGAATTTATGATCAGATTAAGTATTACGATTATCAAAGAAGAAAAGATTAGAGATAATTGAAAAACCAGACAGAATTCTGATTAATTATTTACATTTGTTTATTGATTCCATTTTTCTGCTATTATTGATCATTAGAAAATTAAGAAAGAACGAATGATATTAATTAAATTAAAAAACTTGTTTTCTACAGAAATAAAAAACAGACTTCTTACATATAATGTAAAAATTTTTCGATAAATATGTTTGATTAAAGCAGAATTTCTTAAAAATTTATTTCAGTTCAGATATTACAAAAATCAGTATTTCGCTCATTATTACGTACCGATCCTTCACAATATAATAGAATAAAACGTCATAAATATCATGTTCAAAAAGTCTGAACAAGATAAAATATTTAATTATATTTATGGTATTTAATAATAAAAAGATATAAGAAAGCGGATTTCAAACTATTTATAGAGGAATGTAAGAAATAAAAAAGAAGATGGTATAGTCATATCATTCATGTAAAAACAAACTATTAAAAAAGTATCATATATGAATATATCACTAGAACTAATTTATAATGGAATCAACCTTTTGACTATTCTTCTTTTTCTAAATTACGAAGATAAAACGGTTATGGATCAACAGTTGTAATGGTGAGTATACGATGAAACTGGCTTTTTTTAACAATGTCTTTAATCCTTTTGAGCATCGAGACTATTCCATAATTTCTATATGTGTAAAATGTATGTTGAAATTAGAAACGTACATAAAAAAGGGCAAGTTTAATGTATCGAAGGGCTTTTTACCTTAGTTAATTTTCGAAACTGTATATATACGAGTTTGATCAAAGTAACATAAATGAATGAAAAAAACTGAAATAAGAGCTTGTTCTTTGTTATTGTTCACTTGACGCTCTCCGCACTAGAGAACGGCTTTAGAAAAGCAATAGATAATCGAAAAAAAATGATGACAAATTAACCTCTAAGGCATTCTCTACTGATAGATATATTAACAATTTTTGCTATTACCTACCAACAAAAAATATCATGCGAAGTTTTCATAAGTATTTTATGCGTTTCACAAGTGGAATATATTTGTCATGTGTACTTCCAAACAATCTTACGATGTTCTAAGTGAAGAGTGAAATGTCTCAATAGAAATATCAGATTGAAAAAATGAAAATATATTCATGGTAACAAAAAAAAAATATGGTGCCCGAGGGCAGGTTCGAACTGCCGACTTCTGCATTACTTCACTGTTACTGTTTATAAGTACAGCACTCTAACCGACTGAGTTACACGGGCCCATCAAACATGTTAAAATTTTACCATATCATTCTGTCACGCTTTCTTGAATATCTACAATCTATCGAATAATCATCGACGAAAGATAGATATCAAAATATTAAATGTGATACATTTTTACCAAAAATAAATAATTAAAATTTTTCTATAAGTATATATCTACTTGTAAGAATCGAACAAAACGATGTCATTCTTTTAAGATTTATTTTTCGATATATTTTATCTTAGGGAAAAGTCTGCTATTTTCAGTTCGTTTTACACTAAATAGGGATGTGAAAAATAATATTCATTGACTCATTGTAAGTCACTTTTTTCGTTCTGTCATTTGAATACATAGAACGCAAGAGAAAATTCATTTTCTCGTCATATATCCTTTGTATATAAAGGATGATTTAAAACTTTTGACTACTTTCTGTAAATTGATATTACCTATATGAATATATCTATATAGATAATTTATTAAAATATGCAGTTTTGTAGAGAATGAGAAGTACTATCTGAACAAAAAATATTTGAAATTATATCGTAATTATGATTATTTTATTCATAATGACTCACCATTTACCATGTCACATTTTATGCAAAGACAAAATATGTTTGTAACATCTCAGATAAAATATCGTTTATTAAAAATTTCTGATCCTATTTCGAATACAAAATTTGTTTTCGCAAAAGATGTGTCATATTAAATGGTTAGTCATTATGAATAAAATAATCATAATTTTTCATAACTACAATACAATTTCAAACATTTTTTTTTGTTCAGGTAGTACTACTCATTCTCTACAAAACTGCATATTTCAATAGACTGTATATATATATGTATTCATACAAATAATGGCAATTTACAGAGAGTGATCGAAACTTTCTTTTTTTTTATTGATATTCTTATATGCTTAACTATTTTTTGCAAATGTTATATAAAATAAAAATCTGTATCTATATAAATTTGTCATCCTAACAATTTACTTATATATGTCATTTATCTTCAAGTTTTAACAAAAATTATTCGGTTTATTTTGAAATGAATATTTAATAAAAATGAATGAAATAACTGGTAGTGAATTAATTCATTTTGATAATACAGAAAGATCAAGTTCACAAACGTACAAAACAAAAGATGAAATAAATAAAATACGTTATTGAAAATAGATTTTATTTTTTTAATAATTAACTTAGTTTTATATTTTAGAAAAACATTTTGTAATTATGAAGCAAAACATTTAATTGATATTTTATCTGATCTACATTTACATTATTCTCATACATCTTCGTTGATGACATGATATGTCGATTTATATTCAGTAGATATGATATAATCATCGAGATATTCATAAGTTTTCAGACTACGGTGTTTTTATCTGATGATAAATGAATAAAAAGTGATCGATGACTGATTCAATGCTCGAAAAACCAAATGAATCAGAATATACTTTATTCAATCAATGGTTAACAAAAGAATATAAAAAAGTAAAGAAAGACTAAATACTTATTGTAGATAAATTCAAATCAATTCCATTTCAAAAGAATATCATTACCACTACGTTTGATCATATAGTTAGACAGTAGTTTTTTCGATTTGATCAGGTTTTCTAGTTGATGAGTGGTACCTTCATGGGCATTTGGAACACACAGACATAAAGAACGCAGTTGATGAACGTGAGTACTGACCTTGATAAGAATAAAGCGTAATAGCATGTTCAGATTCATAGTTCGAGGAACATGAACTTGAAAATGTTCTAGACGATGACAAAGACGAAGAAGAAAATCCACTTGTCTCATGTTAGTCATCTCCTCCAGATAGACTTTTGTAATTTTGTTCTTGATTGATGTGAGAAAACATGTTGCAGCAAGATCGTCACCAGAACAATCTGATTGTTTGAGTTTTAAAGATGATAGTTTGAGTGAAATAAGATTAGGTAATAGTTGTATTATTTTGACTAACATCTGATCCGAAATTGTTCGATAATGAATAGTCAGATGAGTAAATTGTATAGTATCGAAAACAACTTTGTACTTGTCAATAAACCATTGACCGATTTTGGGAAGGACGCGATGGATACAAAGATGAATACTTCTAGTCAGGTTAGTTGAAAACTTGTCCAGGTTTTGCTTCTTCGACATGATACCATGTTCAGTCGATTGATTCAGACAGCTATCAGTATTTGTATGTTCATAATTATCGAGCCATCTCTTCCTGAAAAAACGAAAGGGAAGTCTTTTGCAATAAAATAGATTTCTCAGCATACTTATGTGAAGAAATCGAATAGTCTATAGTATCAGTACTAATTTCAGCTTCAAAGAACCATTGTCGTTCAGTCCAAAATGGTGAGATAAACTGATTCATTTTCATATATAAAAAATTCTCCAGATAAGTAGACGAATCGAAATCTCCATATGTATAATCAAATTGACGCAAATGAGGCATGTGGTTTTTAATCATTTGCTCCCATCGATCAGCATCAAGATAATCTTCATCAATATGATGAATAATATTTAACACTTGTAAGTGAGAAGATAAGTTTTTCAAGATGAATTCAAATTTATCGAGTTTCATGACACTACAATTAAACGAAAGATGTTTCAAAGTAGATAATGTCACTAGCTGTTCGTTCCCAGTGTCCGATCCGATCAAGTTTTTACAAGTTAAACGATGAAGTTGAGGTGTGTGGCAAAGAATAGAAAATAGTTGTCGAATGGTGCAGTTATGTCCAATACTTAGATATTCAAGAGTGCTGAGCTGCTCATTAGTAGCAAAATGTAAAGAGATATCTAGTTCTTCTTCCAAATCATCGCAATAAAATTCCAATTTATTGTATTTCAATGCAGGTAATGAGAAGATCATTCGATAAATGTTCCCAAGATTATCGGTACAGTTTTCGCCTAAGCATGTAGTCAATGAGAAGAGTCGAGGTAACGATTTCAAATAGAAGAGTAACATGACAAATTGATCAGATGAGATATCATTGAAAATAATTGATTCAAGTCGATGAAATGATGAATCAATCATACAATGTGCCAAAAAAGTATCGATGAATAGTTCCTCCTCCAAATAAAATGAGACAATATGATGTCTATTTGGAATGAAAAAATTGTCACAGTAATGTTGTATTTGTGACTCTGACAACTGATAACGTCTGATCTTTAGTGGAAATGATGAGTGAACGAGGAGATGTTGAAAACGAAAATTGAGATTGGAAAATGCGTTGTAAATGTCACAACCGCTGAGATATTCCCAAATATTATAGAAATATTCATTTGATAAATCTTCAATACGAGTAATTGAATTGCTAGAGAAATTCCACTCAATAGAGTATGATGAAAAGAGTTTTTCGTGACTTACTTTTCTTTATTCAATGTTGCTAAAAAAAGGCACTGAATAACTAATCGTATACGTAAATCAAGTAAAACTTACTTCGCACTTTTTTTCTTTTCATGTCTGAAAATTCATTCAATTGCAATGATCGTTTGTTTTGATCCATGTCACTAAATAAACTACACTGTGCTTCACTTGACTTATATTTATAAACACGTTGAAATATGTAACGTCTTATATGTGTGTAAATGATATTTACTTGTATAAATATCTGACTGTATATGTGAATACACACAATTCTATATATGCTAGTAAACAATCTAAAGAAGAAGGAATATTCCTCTATAAAAATGGGAAAATTCCAAAGGATGGAAATAATTCTAAGAAAAATATGAAGAATATTCCAATACAAGAGGAACGAAAAAAAAATATATATAAAATATATACACTAACGCATTATCTACAGAATGGAAAGAACGAACAAAAATAAAAGAAAAAAAACAGTTAATGCCAATATATCACATAATGTATACTTTTTGCTTTTTTAATATTTATGATTCATTCTTACTCAAGATAAAACGTAACCAATACGAAAATTAGTTATCATCGCAATAAAACCTTTCAGTATATAGATGGCGCATAAACCTTAGGAAAACGAATGTGCCAACTGAAGTTTGTAATATGATAAATGATTCTGTATAATGTCTTGTTGTACTGTGATTCGTTTACGAATACATTTTAGGTGTTTACCTCAATAACATTTCTATTGAGAAAATGGTTTTTTCTCTGATGATGCTCCCAAATTATTCAATGATTCATAATTTTATTTTCAAGCTAATAAAAATGCATTTCAGATCATAAAATGAAATTTCAGACAAAATCAACGACTCGAGACTACTGTATGATGCATCAATCGCCAAGAACACCAAGAACAAAGCATTTAGACTAGAACTCATTGCATAAAGTAAAATGATTCAGTGTTTATTAAGAATAATAGTATAGTTAAATTGATGTAGAAGGTAGAATTTTTATTAAACATTTTATTTGTCTGTGAGGAGAAGAAATGAACTATGGAGAATATTTTGAAAACCAGGTTTCGGATTGAAAAACCGTTAAATATTTCATAATCATCGAAATATTCATGAGTTTCCAAATGATGATTAATGAAGAGATAATGATCAACACCTGAATCAATTGTTGAAAAAAATTAAATTAATCAGCAAATGTTCGTGGTGGTCAGAGTCATGTTTCATATGAAAATAGGCGATGCTCCGTGGCAAATAAAGCAATGTCCTATGTGAAATAACGACGTCCCGTTGGATATCAGAGATGTCCATGGGGTGAATCATTATGTCATTGGATAGCGAAGTACTATACCACGTGTAGCAATATCCCATGAGAAGTAACAATCTCCTATGTCACTTCGATTTCCTATAGAAAAAGTTGATGTCTCATTGCAGTTGTGTGATATCATATCAGTGATTCAATATCATATATCAAGGAGCAATATTTCAGAAATTGACAGAGGTACGACATTCCATGGGAAATGGTACAATATCCATTTTTCAGGGACATCGTCAACTGCTGCTATTTTTTCTGGTTGTTCATTTTGGGTGGAACGAAAAATAATTCTCATCATTCTATTCAATTAATACGCCACATTTATGGAAAGTAAAGAGTCAATAATCGGTCAACTTCTGGGAAGAAAAACAACATACTAAACAGACTAAATAAAAAAAAACTTTATTGATCAATTGTAAGAGAACGCTAAATGAAGAAGTTGTTTGTATATTTAGGGATTTTAATTTAACTTAATTGATCTTTATATTACAAACTAAATGTTATAAAGATAAATAAATAGTTTCTTTTTAAAAGCTAAAGATACAAGATATTTTTCTATGATTCACAAACTAAGAAACACCTTAGATAGCAATAGAATATGTCAATTATGATAACTTCATTCTATGAACTCCCTTACTGATTGAAAAAAGTGCTCTCACCCAATATATGAAATGTGAAAAAACTAGATGGCTCTCGTAAACATGAATAGACCATCGTAAATGAATATTTGTACAATTTTTTATGTAATATTTTTGACTCATTTTCAGATCGATTCTTCTATTTCATATTTATTCGAGATTTCATTAAAAGGTTTTCTAAATCTAGACTGAATGTTATTCCTTCGCTATCAATACTATCACGAGCCACAAGACAGCTCATTCTCCGGAAACCTAGGAAAAGTTCAGTTTTTGCTCATCAATTTCGAGAAAACTGCTTGTATGTGCACTCACTATGGTGCAAGAAATCATATTCTGACAAAAATTTCAGAAGTTTTCAATTTTTTCTTAGAATTAATACTCCAAATCTTTGAAGAGCCGTTGCATTCCTATTCATAAAATTCCAAGAAACGATTTTTACCGTGTACAAACTTGGTTTATGATTTCGATGTACTAGATTGTAGGAACTAATAGTAATTAAAACATTGTAACTATTTATTGAAGAGATGAGAATTATAATAATATATTTCTATACAAACACTCAAGGGTTTCTCGAAACATTTGCTACAAACGTGTCTTATCCAAAATAGGAAATTAATCAAATAAAATCAAAAAGAATTTAAATCAATCAATATAGAAGATTTTATTGTTAATATCTAACAGGTACAAAAAGAAATGATATCACTAATATCAGATGTTTTAAATAAAAGTTCAAAAAGTTAAATAACATATATTTTAATTTTGATATAAAATGCAAAAATAAGTTTTTTATTTAGTTTTTAAGGATGTATTGTAAGATTAAGTAAAGTGTGTTTTGTTTGATGAGTAACTGGAACCATTGGTGGGCCAGCGGTAAAATATTTCGTGAGGCAATCTACTTTGCCTCAATAGTGGCCCACCGATGACTGGAACTGTTGCAATAATGATTGAATTTTTTTATCTTTGTATTTGATCTAATGCGACATTAGCTTTTACAAGTACCGGGTGGCCCAAAAGTAAGTAAACAAAGAAATAGTTTTTTGATT
>JAJEKB010021088.1:1068730-1129273 GCA_022393335.1 Macrotrachela quadricornifera | reverse complement strand
GAATGGGAAAAAATTCGTCGAACAAGTTATTTTTGGTCTCGTATGATTCCAGTTTATTTACATTATCGTTATCAACAAATGTATTTTCAATTATTTCCAGCTAAAACACCTGAAGAAGAAGATAAAATTTGGTTTGATTTACATAATAAATATTGTGATTATGTATTAAATGTTGTTTTACATCAACGTGGTGTTTATATTAAATTAGGACAAATAGCATCAACTCGTCCAGATATTATACCTAAACCTTATTTAAAAAAATTTTCACAATTACAAGTAAAAATAATAATAACAATTTAATTTAATTTAATTTAATATTTTATGATTATTTTTAAATAGGATGGTGTACCTGCTCAACCAGGTGAATATGCTCGACAAATGATTGAACAAGCATTTAATAAACCATTAGAAGAAATTTTTTCTGAATTTAATCCAAAAGCTGTAGGTGCAGCAACAATTGGACAAGCTCATGAAGCACGTTTAAAAGGATCAAATAAAGCAGTTATAGTTAAAATACAATATCCAGAAGTACGAAGACTTTTTGAATTAGATTTTTCAACATTAAAAAAATTTGTACGATTAGCACAACCAGAACATTTACCATTATTTGATGAATTTGAAAAAGCATTTCAAATTGAATTTGATTTTCGAAGAGAAGCAAAAGCATTAGATATTATTGGTAAGATGAATTTTTTGAATATATTTAAATTCTATATGAAGCATCACTGAATGATAGTAAATAAAATTGAAAATCTTTCTAGGTCGTAATATAATGCCACGTTTTAAACATGTTGTTATTCCTCGTCCAATACCTGATATGGCAACAGAATTTGTTTTAGTTATGGAAAAATTAGATGGAACAAAATTAATTGATGCACTTAAAATTGAACAAGCTAAAATGGCTGCTGAACAAGGTAAAACATTAGAAGAATTTGAACGTGAAATGACAGCAAAATATTTATCCGGTGAACTACATCGTGAATCTAAGAAAAAATATACACCATCAGCTTTTATTGTTAATACATATGCATCATTAAAACATACAATAAATCGTTTAAAAAATATTTTTATTTTTATATATAATCATTCAATTGTACCAATATTAAAACGAAAATCAATTGATTATATTGAACAATTTGTTGTAATAAATCCACATGAAATAATTGATTTACTTAATGAAGTTCATGCACATGAAATTTTACTTGATGGAATATTTAATGGTGATCCACATCCAGGAAATATTTTTTTATTAAAAAATGGAAAAATCGGTTAGAATTAAAAAAAAAAAAGATATTGATTTTTTTTTTCTATTTTAAAGGTTTAATTGATTTTGGTCAAGTACAAGAACTTTCTTTACCTCAACGTCTTAAATTAGCTAAATTAATTGTTTTACTTGCTGAAGGAACAAAAGAAGAAATTATTCAACATTATATATCAATGGGTGTACGTACACGTCATATGAATCCATATGTTATTGAAAAATTAGCACGACTTGGTTTTGATCGTGATGATCCAGAAGTATGTGAAGGTAAAAATGCCCAATTATTTTTTGAAGGTTTAGGAAAATTAGATGAAGTTATACAATTACCTGAAGGATATTTAATGGCAGCAAGAGTTGGAATGTTATTAAGAGGTTTAGGTACATGGTTACAATTACCACATTCAACAGCACAAAAATGGGCACCTATTGCAAAACAATTATTAAGTACATATAAAGATTCAAATGAACAGTTATTATCGAATTCCTAATAAGTCTTTTTTTTATTTCGAGTATCTATAGGAAATTAAATCAGAACGATTTGTTTTTTTTTTATTGTACTATTTTTTTTAGTATAAATGGAACAGTTGATAGTGAAAGAATAATGATTTATTTTTTTATTAATAAACGAGCAAAATATATTTTAAATAATTCAATATATATTCTAATATGAAGTACATTCAATAAAATAAATCCTAATAGGTCTTTCGAAGAAAAATTCTATAATAATAACTTCTATTTTTAAGATTAACAATCTTTTTCTTTTATAAATAAAAGATCGATTTAGTCTATTATACATCCAAAATAAATTCATCTATCCATTGCATTTTTCCAATTGTTCCATTTTCATAAATATTCAATGGAGTCCAAAACTGTGGTTCATGACCTTTTATTCCATCTGGTGCTTGTTGCCATCTTAAAAGACTCAAACTATTTCTTATAGTTAAACTAAAATATATATATTACCTATCACCTGTCCATACATATGTAGTATAACCAGTTGAATTAGTTACTTTAATAATATAATTTTGTTGAGATCGAGCAATAGATGTTGTAGTTGCATTATGATATTCACAACCTTGATTAGGTGTTGGTATACCATTAATCGATGTTAATGTTGGATTTTCCATAGAATTATTACCTTTTAATACACAAGCAAGATCACCTCCAGTCTATAAAATATTTTAAAATTATTATATTTTCAAAATAAATAGAAATTTAATAATACTTGAAGTGTATAAGGACCCAGTGGATTATTAGCTGTATGAACTAATATACCACTACCCTGCATACAATAACAACAACACCAACCAAATAAAACATAATAAATATTATTTTTTTTTAAAAATATTGGTGCTTCAACAAAATATTCTTCAAACATATATGATTTTCCTGTTGAATAATAATAATCACGTGTTAATTGTTCAATACTCATATAATAATTTTGAGAATAAACAATATAACCAGTTCCATCATTATCAACAAATATATCAAAATCACCTAAATATAATTAAATAAATAAAAAAAAAGAAAATATCTAATAAAAAAATATTTACCACCACCACCTCGAGAAACATTGAGTGCTGGATTAACTAATTTAAATGGTCCACTATATTAAATAAAGTAATTGACATAAATAAAACTATATAATAAATTATTTACCCTGGTGTTTCAGCTATAGCAACTGCATATAAACTAGTTTGACCCCATCTCATATAATTCCAAAAAAGAACATATAATTTCGTATTTGGATTATATACAAGATGTGGACGAAAAACAACACCTACAATAAATAATTATACTTAAATATATTCTAATACTATGGAGTAAGTTCAAAAAAGAAAAATCACCGTCTGGTCGATCAGCTACATTAATTGCATTACCAACATATGACCATGAACCAGAAGTTAAATTAGGTGAAGACCAAATACTAATATTATGATCCATTTGAAATCCACATTTACTTGCCATTCCAGCCTAAGAATGATTTAATTGAAAAAAAAATTTATTCTTTAGATTTAAATTTACTCCATCACATCCATAATTTGGTGGTTCTTGACAAAGACCATATTGCATTGCATGCATATAATAAAGCCCATTTTTTTCAAATTGTTGTATACTACCATCATGTGCATCAATTATTTCACCATTAATATCCAAACGTGGTTTAAGATTATTAATTGTTACTTGAATTCCATAAATAAATAATGGTAAAAGACAAAAAATATATAAAAATTTTTTCATTTTTTTTTAAATTTGTAAAACAAAAAAATCTTCGATAAAAAGAATAAATCAATTGATGATTTGATTTTATTCCTGAGATTTATACCATCTGTGATTAATCAAAAAAGAGAGATAAGAATTATCAAAAATACTAGATTTTCTTTTCTCTTCATTAAAATTTCCAGGTATCAAAAATGTCAATATTTATGTTAAACAAAATTCTTTCTTTTTTTTTCTATTTGCTAATGTTACCTATCGTCAATATAAAATTTATTTTTACGTTAACAAACAAAGTTGTAACTTTATAATGAAAAGAAGCTTTTTTTTTTTTTTAATTGTATTTACCGATAAAAAAAGAAAAGAAATTTCATACTACAATCATCATATAATCATAATGTAATTGTATTAAAAAAGTTTGTCAATAAACAAAAAAATTTTATATCACATCCGTATGATCAACTTATAATATACATGTGAAATTTTGTATGAATATATTTGATTATTAATGTATTTAATCAATCATATAAAATAGTACATATAATATTACTCATTTAAACAAAAATAAATTCGTTTTTACATTATGCCAGTTAATTTTCCCGTAAAAATTGACGAAGACAAAGATGATTTAACAGCACCTTATTATGAACTTGAATCATTTAATTCATTATGGGATGCATTAAGATGGAAACATATACGAAAACGTGTACCAATATGTTTTAAAAAAACATTACATAATCGTTATATGTTAGCTAATTTAATTTATTTGGGATATACAATTGCACTTTTAGTTATTGATTTTCATCCAAGTTTTAATTCTGCACCACCTCATGATTCACCATTAACAGATATAGTTAATGAAACAATAATATCAACTTCTATTCTTGATCAACCAGTAACAATAAACGAATATGTTAATCGACTGTATGTTGGTAAATAACTATTCATATTTTTTTTATTTAACTAATATAAAATACATTGATTTGCTTTTTTTTTTTAAGGTCTTGCTATAGTTAATATAATAGTAGCTTTTCTTTATATCATAGCATGGCGTGGTCGATCATGGTTTGATATTGTTTTAATACCAGAATATTTAAATCATATTCAAGCTGGTCTTTATCTTTGGTCAGCATTATGGTATTCAAAACAAGATACACTTGGTGGTTATTATACAATGGCTGTACATAGAATTGAATTAACTGCATCATGTATTGAAGTATGTGCTGCAGTTGGATGGTAAATTAAATAATTAAATTTAAATATTAAATATAATTTATTTTTTCATAGGATGATTTCATGGTATATGACATATACACGTACATTAGGTCGTGGTTTTACTTTAGATGATCCCGATACAATGGGTTATTTAACAACAACATCAAATACATTGATTTATCTTGTATATAATATACAAATGAATGTTTATCCTGAACAATTTGGTAATAATCAACTATTTGCATATGGTGATATACTTGGTTTTATTGGTTCAGTTTATTATATATTTGGTACATTACGTGATGAAAATTGGTTTTGGTTTTTACCATTAGCTGGACAATATGGTATTGCAGCTGGGAGAATTCATATAGAAACAAGAATTTTACCAAAATTTGGACATCCTAATATGCTCATTACAGATATATGTAGACGAAAAAAAGATAAAAAAAAGCAATGTGATCAAATTACGAATATAGATATTATAACGTCATATTTTTAATTAATCTTTTTTTTTATTTAAAATAAAACACATTTAAATAATATTGCTGATAAGCAAATTTTCTTATGTATACATCAATCATATCTTTATAAAATTTCAAAATATTATTTCGATCTTAATTAGATTGTAATTTCACCTGTAACATATGTTTTAAATAGTCAGTGTGACAAGTACATCTCATATTGCTTCGCGGTCAATAATAAAAAGAAGAAGTCTTACGGACAATTCAAGCGAAACGGTCATTTACCATTGATATAAGCGATATTATAATTAAGTTATTCACATATCGTACATACAATCAAGTTGATTAAAATTGAAAATTAGACATAACAAAATTCATCACTATGAAACCTCTATAAGTATTTGTTGACTGATCATTTAATTATCTATCTATGAATTAAATAACATTGGCTATTAATTGAATTCACATTTTCAAGGCTTACATCACATATGCACTTGATACCATATAAAAAAAAATCAAATGATGTTGAGACATGCTTATTACTAAAAATGGAATTGGACAGTTAAATAGTCATCAATAACTTCATTTATATAGATACATTTACTGTTCTATTAGACCTACCTATTTAGATATCAATCGTTTTTTAATAACAAGCATGAAAGAACACATTTGTTTTTAATGTAATGTATATATTCATAGGTAAAACATTTGCTTGTTGAATAGCAAATGAAATTTTTTCGTATTTGATGTCACCTGTTAGTTTTCAAGTAAAAAATACTGAAGATGATGATAATGATTTAACAGCACCTTATTTTGAACTTGAATCATTTAATTCATTACGAGATGCATTAAGATGGAAACATGTACGAAAACGTGTACCTATATGTTTTAAAAAAACGTTACATAATCGTTATATGTTAGCTAATTTAATTTATTTGGGATATACAATTGCACTTTTAGTTATTGATTTTCATCCAAGTTTAAATTCAACATCATCTGAAACTTCACCAACAAAGAGAGCATCTAATAGTCCAATAGCTATTCTTGATGAAGCTGTAGTTATGAATGAATATGTCAATCGACTCTATATTGGTAAAATAAATACTCATAATTTTTCTTTTAAATTAGATTATTTTCTTTATAAGGTTTAGCTGTTGTTAATATTATAGTTGCTTTCCTCTATGTATGGGCATGGCGTGGTCGATCATGGTTTGATATTGTTTTAATACCAGAATATATGAATCATATACAAGCTGGTCTTTATCTTTGGTCAGCATTATGGTATTCAAAACAAGATACATTGGGTGGTTATTATACAATGGCTGTACATAAAATTGAATTAACTGCATCTTGTGTTGAATTATGTACAGCAATTGGATGGTATATATTAAAAATTTATATAAAAATTTGATTATTTTTTTTTACATAGGATGGTTTCTTGGTATATGACATATACACGTACATTAGGTCGTGGTTTTACTTTAGATGATCCTGATACAATAGCTTATTTAACAACAACATCGAATACATTTATATATTTTGTATATAATATACAAATGAATGTTTATCCTGAGCAATATGGAACAAATTTAATATATACTCATGCGGATATACTTGGTTTTATTGGTTCAATTTATTATATATTTGGTACATTACGTGATGAAAATTGGTTTTGGTTTTTACCATTAGCTGGTCAATATGGTATTGCAGCTGGGAGAATTCGTGTAGAAACAAAAGAATTACCAAAATATGGTTTACCACATATAATTATTACGGATATATGTAAACGAAAAATAGAAAATAATGAAGAATCTAATGAAAATATAGATAATGATATTATAACAACATATTTTTAATTATTTTTATTTTGTATTAATGATTTTTTAACATAATAAAAATAAAGATAAAGATAATCTCAGTTAATCTTATTGGAAGTTGTCTATATGATATGTATGTATCGGTGCCCTCTATTTATCTAACCGATGATTCGTTAGACATTGTCTATTTTTAGTAGGAAAAAAAAGGAGAATATTTTTTCCCATATGACCGATGGTTACAACTCAAACATCATCAGTTCTTATCTTAGATAATAAAGATTTAACTACACCATTTTATGAATTACAATCATTTAATTCAATATATCATGCATTACAATGGAGATATATACGAATTCGAATACCAATTTGTTGGAAAAAATTATTACATAGTCGATATATGCTTGCAAATATAGTTTATTTAATATATTCAATTGGAATATTAATCATTAATTTTCATCCAAGTTTTAATGAAAATACATCTGTTATTCTATCAAAAAATCTTAATCAAACAATTAATATTAATTCAAATATAAATCAATGTTATATTGGTCTTAATATTTTACATTTAATATCAGCTTTTCTTTATTTATGGGCATGGCGTGATCGATCATGGTTTGATATTATAATGATACCAGAATATTTAAATCATATTGAAGCTTGTCTTTATCTTTGGTCAGCATTATGGTATTCAAAACAAGATACACTTGATGGTTATTATACATTAACTATACATAAAATTGAAATGACAGCAGCTATTATCGGATTATTTGCTTCATTTGGATGGTAAATGATTTAGAAAGAAAAAAAAATTTCGATACAAAAATAATTGATTATATTTTTTTTAAGGATAATGTCTTGGTATATGACATATACACGTACATTAGGTCGAGGATTTACTTTAGATGATCCCGATACTATTGCATATATAATGACAACAATAAGTTCATTTATTTATATTATATATAATATTCAAATAAATATATATCCAAAAGAATATGGAACAAATATGTTATATAAATATGGTGATATACTTTATTTTATTGGAGCTTGTTATTATATATTTGCTGGATTACGTGATGAAAATTGTTTTTGGTTTTTACCATTAGCTGGACAATATGGTATTGCAGCTGGAAGAATTCGAATAGAAACAAAAGAATTACCAAAATATGGAAAATCACCTATATTTATTACAGATTTATGTAGACGAAGATTACATCAAGAATTTTCTAATAGAAATGAATTAAATATGGATAATCCTACAATATTATTTTCTAATTAAAAAAATTTCATTTTTTGTTTTCATTTAACAGTTTTTATTTGAAATAAATTTATACAATAGAATTCTGAATAATTGTTACATATATATTTAAAAGAAAGATATACATTCTGCTTCTGATATTCATCATAGGACAAATATATCACTCAGGACTATTTATTACAATATTAAAAATATATGAAAATCTATTTGCAAAACAAGATTTAACTACAGCTGGATATTTACATTCTACATTGACGAGATTCTTTCATTCATTATTTTGAATACGATAATTTGAAATAATTATTAATGTCTATTAGTTCTTCTTATATTAACAGAATATGAATTATAACGAAATTTATTTTTATTCTATGATTCATTTATCACTATGCAAATGTTATCATAATGCAAAGAGTGAGAAAAGAAAAAAGGTATATATTTTTCCTGTTCTGAATTCATAGTAGTTCTGACAGTAAATAAAAAACATTGAAATAAATGTCATGCTCACAAAAAAGGACATTAAAAATTGAGAGTTATTGTGACTAATATATTATCTTGACTGTATTATGTCTTTTCAATCAATTCGTTTATGGTTAAAACTTTTTATTATAAATGATCTTGTAAAAATAATTGGTTTATCTATTTGGATTATATTAAATATTCTTCTATTTATTATACAATTCTTCAATTATCATCGATCAAATTCATATTATTATTTACGTGTATTAATATTCGATGGTGTAAGTATTGCACGTGCATCAGCATTATGTATTAATTTTAATTGTTTATTAATACTTTTACCTGTATGCCGTAATTTATTATCATTAATTCGTTATATTTTACCACATTGTATAACACATTCACGTTTTCGTCGTTTTACAATACGTTTATTTGATCAACATGTTGATTTTCATCGTTGTATTGGTTATGCTATTTGTTTTTGGTCATTAATACATATTGGTGCACATATATATAATTATGAACAATTTATTTATGTTCATAATGAATATGGAACACTTAAAGATGCACTTAATTTACTTTTTTTAAAATCATCACAATCACAAATTAATCCATTTAATAAAGTTAATTCAAATACATTAGGTATTGGTGCTATGTTTAGTACAACAGCTGGAATAACTGGTGTTATTTTATCTGTATGTTTATTAATTATTATTAGTTCATCAACAATACTTATTCGTCGATCATTTTATGAAATATTTTGGTTTATTCATCATCTTTTTATTATTTTTTTTATTTGTCTTATTTTACATGGTTTACAAGGTTTAGTTAAATCACAAACAAATATTCAAGAACATAATCCAGATATATGTGCATCATTATATCGTGAATGGGGTATTAATGAACAATGTCTTATATATCCTCGTTTTTCTGGTTCAAAACCAACAAGTTGGATGTGGTTATGTGGTCCATTTAGTCTTTATATTATTGAACGTTTTCTTCGTTTTATACGTAGTTTACAACATGTTGAAATTGTTGATGTTATTCGACATGAATCTAATGTTATTGAAATTCGTTTTCATAAAAAATTAATGAAAACTCCACAACCTGGTCAATATATTTATTTAAAATGTTTTTCACTTGCTAAATTTGAATGGCATCCATTTACAGTAACATCAGCATCAGAAGATAATTATGTTAGTATTCATATTCGAACTATTGGAAATTGGACAAAAGATTTAGCTAAAAAACTTGAAAAATATCCTCAAGATATACCTCGTTTAAGTATTGATGGACCTTATGGAAGTCCAGCTGATGATGTTTTTAATTATGATAGTGTTATACTTATTGGTGCTGGAATTGGAGGTATAAATATGAAATTTATTTATTTATTTCTAATCTTTGTTTTTTTTTAAGTAACACCATATGCTGCAATATTAAAACATATTCGTTCATCTCAAGCAGATAATATTCGTCTTCGTCGTGTTTATTTCTATTGGATATGTAATACAACATCATGTTATGAATGGTTTGCTCAAATGCTTCAAGAACTTGAATATGAACTTCGTGATCGAAGTCATTTTCTTATTTATAATATTTATTTAACACAATGGTCAATAACTGAAGCACGAGCTGTAATTAAAAATAATACTGATGAACGAGATATATGGACTGGATTACAATCAAAAACACATTATGGAAAACCAAATTTTGATGTAGATTTTCAATCAATTAAAGATGAAAAATGGAAAACAAAAAAACAACGAGATATTGGTGTATTTGTATGTGGTCCTAAACCATTAGTTAAACAACTTCAACGATTATGTATCAGAATGAATGATAATAGTGATTCGAAATCTAAAGTTCATTTTTATTTGAATAAAGAAAATTTCTAAACAAAATTATTTTATATGAATATAAAAATAATCATTATATTACATACTATTCTTCTACTAAAGTTCCGTTTGTCTTGTTGATTAAAAATAATATATAGAAGATGTGTCTTTCCGTCAATAACAGTAAAATGTCTTCTCTATTCAATTATTAGGTAAAAATAGTTCGGATAATTTACATTCAAATTCATTTGATTGATTGTCAATACTGCCGATTTGAACTAAAGGAGTTCATGATTATATATTGATAATGGATAAAGTGACTTTGATTAGGTATATCCTGTAATCCTATGACAACATAGTTTTAAATGCATAATTCAGCATTTTTTTTACCCTTTATTCCTATTGCTTACTTAAATACGAACATATTTTTGTTACTAACAAAAATCTAACGCCAATACATTTTGATACACCGATTACAAGATTCGGGATCAATTTCCGACATGGATCGTTTTTCCGTCACCCTCACTTTCAAGAAATCAAAGATAATTTCTGGACAATTAAAATGAACTTTTTTCAGAAATTAAGAATCATTTTGATGAATCTGTACAAACTCTCGCAATATTCAACGTAACACAATCATTATCTTATCTAGGATTAGTGTTTGTTCGTATGTAAAATTCATATTCGATGAATTTTTTGTGATCCGACTCGAATGAAACATTTATTTTCTCTGTATTGTCTTGATCCTGTTTGTTCAAAAGGACTCTATTTTTAGTCTATGCGTAGTTAGAACACTACTCTATCTAAAAGTATCATAAGCATTAACCAATGATAAATCTATACGCAAATGTAACGATTTTTATTAGACTCTTCTTACACATTGATAATAAATCAAAAGTTTGCGCATCATTTAGTAATAAAGTTTTTTGTTTTGGAAAGACAATTTCCATCGAATATTTATGAGTTTATAATCATGGTCTTGTTCATAATCAATTGCATATGACTAAAGCCTTTTCAAAATGGATGCCACATCTACTAACATTTGACCAAAGGTACGCCCATGTTCAAGCATGTAAAGAACTTTTGGTTTTCTACACAAATAAGGGAAACGCCTTTTTTTCTTTGAATTATAACTAATGGTGAGTTATGGCTTTCCTTATAGTAAAACTACTCATCAAGCGAGTACGACTTGCCAGAATGAGTACTCAATGTAGTACTCATACGAATTTTTTCGCAGAATATTTAGCGAAAGACCATATGCACTTGTACGCACAAAAATAGATTGAAATAATATAATAAAGAGAACCGATCTAATTTTAAATGAAAAATAGAGAAGAATGGTTTTAATGAATCTTATATCAAAGACTATCACAGGGCATATAAATAAACCTTGCCCATCACAGAATCTCTTATTCTATTTGAAAGTATGTTATCTTTTCAAACTAAACGTTCATATTTTATTCATATTATTTCAAAAAATATCATTCATGCTGATCATCTCCCAATAATAAGAGACACCTTCAATTCAAACGTGGCGAGTAGGGCATTTATTTCTGCCAGGAAAAAACAAAAATATATCACAAAATATATCACAAAAAGAAATAAACATTAAATATAAAAGTCTTGTCAGATGTTTGGGCACTCAAACCGCCACAAGAAGCTCGAATATACATATGAGAGCTTCGTGTCCAAAAAATCAGTCAGACAGACACCAGCAAAATTTTATCATGAGCTTGTTGAATAACCTCATTACTGACACGAATATAACGTAAATAAGACAACGATGACCAACGGCCAAGCACCTGAATTAAATGGTCGGCAACACCTGCAGCTGCGGCTGATGTAGCTGCACCTACTCGCATACTATGACCACTGTAACCAGAAGATTGCACCCCCACTCGCAACAATAAATGTCTTAAATTGCTGACAAAAGCTCTTCGAGTCAGAGGTTGGCTGTTAGGTAATAAGAAATAAGGAGAATCACCGTGTTGGTCGCTTCGAATACGATTAAAATTGGTCAAAGCATGAACTGCACATCCAATAGTGTTGGTCTTGAATAGACGACCATCAATTCCTTTCTTTTCGACATCAACTTTTGACGTTTTAAGATGAATAACAACTTTGAAGGTTTCGAATTTAACATCAGAGTAAGTAACATGTAAATGAGGAATAAACTTATCAGGAAATAATTCACCAGATCGAAAGAAACCCCAAAAAGCCGTTGTAAGTGCTGCTTGCATGAGAACATCAACATATGGATTAAACACACCGGTCTGTAATGTAACAACTACCTGAAGTAACAAATCTAAAGTAATGGGCTTGCATTGCTTTGTAGGTCTTCCACATAAACGACGTGAACCTCGCAGAGTCATCTCTAGTTGAGGTATATAAGCTCCATTGCTATCTAGGAATGGATCCGGGAAACCGGCTTGTAAACGATAAAAACGAATAGCAGCTAAGTAACATCTGATTGTGCTGTATTGAATTTTTTGAATACCATGACAAAAAGCTATGAACCGAAGGAGAAGACGAGGGGGTAAAGGATTACTTTGTAATTTAAAACCCGACATGACTGCAAATCGAAGAAATACTTTATAACCAGAAGAGTAAGAAGATTTTGAAGATGTAGCAATTGTATTATCAAGCAAATGAATTAGAATATCATCGATTCGATCGATGGGAAAGTTAAGTTTTTCATGGTGGGAATAATTCTTGGTTGTGCATTGGCGAGTGGCATGAGTTTGTGAAAACGCACCATCTGTAAACGAGAAAAAGTCATGATAAGGGAGCTTTTTGATCTACCCTTATGAACAATATTAACTGTAGCTTGATTGTCACAAAATAAACAAATTCGTTTTCGTTCCCAGCGAGAACCTCAAAGAAAGACAGCAATAACAATAGGAATAATCTCGAAGAGAGCAGTAGAAGCTTCTGCTGCCGGAAGATGAAGCATTTTCTCCGACCACCTATGAGCAAATCACTCATTACCGAAAACTGCACCATAACCGATGGTAGTACTGGCATCGGTGAAAAAAGACATATCAGTACTGGTAGTTATTTTAGGATCTAGAAAGAAAAATATTCCGTTCCAGTCATTAAGATATCGATACCACATCTCCAGCTCGAACTGAGTCTATCTGTTGATGGTAATATGGGATTCTAAATACTGGACATGAGTGGTTAAGCGATATAAATAATGAACAAAAGTCCTGCCAGGAATGACGACTCGAGATGCAAATGATATATGACCTAAAATACTAAGTAAATCTCGTTTTTTACATTTGCGTCAATTCAGTAATGTTTTAATCATTTGAACGATGCGTGAGACCTTCTCTTGAGGTAATCTAGCTTCCATTCTTGTTGAGTCAAGAATAATTCCCAAATATTCAATTTCTTGCACAGGACCAATCGTCTTTTTAAGTGATAAGGGCACCTTAAGTTTATTAAAAAGAAAACTAATCAGAGCACGTGTTCGTAAGCCACCATTTTCAGTATGGTCTACGACAAAGAAGTCATCAAATAAATGTAACATTTTAGTAATTCCATAATTATGTTCAGCTATCCAAACAAGAGCTTCACTTAGCATGTTGAACAATTTAGGTGAGCTACGAGATCCAAAGGGGAGTCGAACAAAGAAATAATAATAGTCATTCCATTTAATACCATAAAAGGGCCAAAGAGAAGGTTTAATAGGAAGCAATTTAAATGCATCTTAAATATCCGCCTTATTCATCCATGCACCTGGTCGTAATTCCTGGATACGTTGAATCGTATCATCGATTGTAACATAAGAGAGAGTATAAGATTCTTCATCAATTAAAGAGTTAATGCTGGGATGTTCAGAATTATTATGAGGAGCAGATAAATCAACAATTAATCGTTTCTTCTTTGAATATTTCGATTCGACCACCCCAATAGGATTAATTCGATAATTATCAAATGGTGGCGTATGAAATGGGCCGATAACAAACCCTTTCTTGAGCTCTTCTTCAACTAACAGAGAAACGGTTTTGGGATCGCGACGAGCGGAACGTAGATTGGGACATTCAAATGATTTGTCGGGTAAGTTGCAAAGACCAGTATCAAATCCTTCCCGCAGACCCAGTAATAAGAACGAAGTGAATTCTTTATTCGGATGATCAGTAAGCTCGATCTCCAATTGATCAACATCAATCGGCGTAGATGCTGTAAGCTGGAACTTTATAGAACAGCTGTCAGCTAAAATAAAAAATTTATAAACGAAAGAATCGAAGCCTCTTTCATTAGTAGCAACTAGTTTAGTTGTTAAGTTTTTATTAGATAATTTTCTTAAATTAAGATAAACATCAATTATTGAAAACAAGAGTAGAAATGTCAATGTTCATTAATTTTTTTGATTACATAATTTTTTTGGATGTGAACCTCAACAGCGAGAACATAAGTGAACAAAACGACAGTCTGACTGAATACATTTGCCGAATCCGGCTCCATTGTAAAATTTACAAGTGGGCCGTGAATCAGATTTAATATCATCATTACTTAATGTTCGACGAAAAGAAAAAGATGTAGATGAAGAAGCTGGATCTACTCCTTTACCATTATGATGCAATAACAGTTTTTCAATGGGATCATTTCGATCAAGTATTTTTTCACAAAAAGAAGTAGTATGATCGGGGCTTCGACATAACTCACAAATAACCGGACGTAAACCAGAAAAAACATTAAAATAAATATCATAATCTCGTTTGGATCAATCAACTAAAACATTGCGAGTATATAACATAGTTTCAGCTTTCTGAGCAAATAACCGGTGATAATCATAAAAATAGAAATGACCAGAACGAGAAGCTAAGCGTATAATATCAAACATATACGCTGAGAGTTCTCGGCGACGTTGCGGAAAGACTTCACAAAGAATATTAACATAACGATTAGAAGCTAAGATAAATTCCATAATAGTAAGACTTATCTAAACGTGGATCAGTCTTTGACTTAATATAAAAGCTTTTGTCTTCATCATCATCATCATCTTTATTATATTTTTTGTTATCCCGAGGCATTAAAAGTCGGGCCATGTTAACATTACAATCTTCAATAATAACTTTTTGCAAAGCTTTAGGTACTGATTCGATATCACTATCGCCACGCCCAGCTAAACCATCACTGCCCAAGGTTAAATTTTCTTCAGCCATTGGAGACGAAAACAAGGAGAAAGTCTTACCGGATTTGTTGGTGACTTTTTGAATTGGTTGAATATATATATAACTATCATTTTCATCTTCATCATCACCTGTATCATATTGCACCTTACCACCAGCAGTTCGTACTGCACTTGCAACTACATTATTACTACCATCCGTTTTATCACCTGCTATTACATCAACCAACATGTCATCCAATTGATGAACTTCACCTTCAGATGTTACTGAAGAATGGTGCATATGATTTTGATTCTTGTCAACATTTGCATTAATATTTGATTCATATAACGATCTTAAAATATCAATGGTCATTGTTGCTGGTACTAAGATACCCATTTCAGCTAATGAATTGACCAGTTGTTGACGCGTCATGTGTCGAAAGAAAAAATTTTTCGTTGTTGAATTAAGGGTTGTATTTGTTTTCTTTTTTGTCATAAATTGCTTTGCTGGTAAACGTGTCGTTCTTGGAAAAGTATTAGAAATACAAATGAGTAACTGTTATTTAAATATATTTATGATTTTTTATACATTTAGTCTCATTTGAAATAAGTTCTAAGAGGCATTGTTTTCTTAAAAGAGAAATTTAACTTATAAATAGATAAGTCAATGTAGTGCATTGGTTCAAGTAAGTAGACTTGTAATGAAACATTTTATGTTCTAGTCTCACGCGACAAACAATCTAGATATATATATATAAATTAACTAAATGTTCTATTCGATGCCTAATGAAAATGATGATGCAAGTCGAAGCTGCGGGAATAAATTGGATTTTTTTCCAAAAAACGATATGAAACTTCTTTACTACATCAGATTTATCATCTTAGTTTTGGATGCATTTGATAAGGAAACGTAATTGAATGTATCTGAAAGATGCGTGTGACAAAGAAACGCAGTTGAGCGTATCTGAAGCACACATTTAGATGCGTTTGACAAGGAAACGCAGTTGAATGCATCTGAAGGACACGTGTAGATGCATCAAATGTTTCATTTTTGTCGCGTTTAGTGTGTTTATGCCATGCGTTTATAAACGCGTTTCAGATGCGCTTACAGACGGGCTTATACTCAAAAATTTTTCACATGAGCGATCAGAGTAAAAGCTTTAGCCCTATCCTGCTCTACCCTGTTACACTGTCTGTTCTCTATTTTATTCTATATTATTTTCTGATGACTGGTTTGTACGATTTCACTGGATGATGATTTTAAGAGAAAAAGTAAAGAAAAGCAAATAGCTTTTCATTTTTAACTGTTAACTTTACGAGTAAGATTTAATATTTAATTAAATATATTAATCAATATTCATTCTAGACTCAATTTCTAGATTTAGATAAAAGGTTTTGTGTTAACATAAAGTTTTTCAGATTGATGATGGATCTTAATAGAGAAACAGAACTAACGATTTTTATTGCAAATCGACTACGATTTTAGATTATACAGATATGAAGACAATAGCTACAAGATCATAATTTTTTCACTTATTTTTATAAGTTGTCAAATGATTGTAGATATAAATAATTTTTAAACACTTTTATTTTTTGTTGTATATTAATCGACACTGAATCTTTATTTTTAATCGCATATTTCAATTTTACTGAATAATCTATCATTTATTTTTCTCTAAATTTATTATTACTGTCCTCTAGTCAGTTTTGTTGTGCTCTTACTATATAAGATAAAGAGAAAAAGTCTTCATCGTACATTATAGAAAAAAGTTAGATATTTCTTTATCTCTAGTATTTGTGTGAAATCTAGTGCAGATAAAGTAATACTTGTAGCTTTCATATTGATTGTTCTCTCATATTTTCAATATGTAGAATTGTATTTTTGTGTTATGAATTCATATAAAAAGTAAAATGAACAGAATGGAGGCCTATAAGTATTTCACATAAACGATTGGAGTAATCGTGAAACATTCATTATTATAAGGCGAGTACTCAGTGGTCGTACTCTAAAACTAAAATTCTAGCACGAGTACTATTAGTGAATACCCAAAAGCCCTGAGTACTCATGGGCTCTCGCGGTATTTTCTAGCATGAATACTTTTTGAGTACTCTCTTGATGAGTATCTTCACTAAGTATTATTATCAACTAGGGGTGTCAGTATTAGTGTTTGCATTGCATTAATTAATGCTTAATTTTAATACTTAAGCATTAGCATTATTTTAATTCTAATGTTTAAGCATTAGCATTATTTTTAATACTAATACTAACCCTCCACCTCTATGATCAACCTAAATGAAAACAATGCAAACACGGTGATTTACCACATTCAACAAAACTTAGACAAAAAAATCGGCTAACAACGTTTTATATTTGTTTTTATGATATTTCAAAGACGTAATTCTAGAGCCCTACGGATATTTCGGGATTCGAGACTGTCCCACAGGACTCTAAGTAATTCTCAAACAGTCTGTACAGGTATGTTATAATAACGAAGATATAATATATAGATATTTTAATAAATAAACTTCATTCAGAGATTAAAGAACAACGACAATCTTTAATTTCAACTAGTGTTATTCCTCAACGTGATAATACCCTAGCACATTTTGTTTATTGTACTAATCATAAATAATAATAGGAATTGCTTCGTCAATCGTCATCCATTTTATTCTCCAGATCTAGCTTATCCAAAAGGAAGACACTACAATGATCGAAGTTCGTTAAGATCATCAGTATACCAAGATTTGAGCAGGGTATGTAAAGATGATTTTATATTAGCTATAAAAAAAACTTCTAGAACATTGGCAATATACTTTTCAAATGTTCTACGTGTTTCATATAAAAGAATTTTCTATAGGCAATAATGTTAATTTATCATATATAGTATGAGAAAAGATAACAGTTGTAAAAAAAAGAATTATTCATAATCTGTGTATCATGATATTTTTTTAATTAACATTTTCTTTGCATCAGATAATAAATTGAAAGGAAACTACTACCATTATGCTATTCATGGTAAAATCCGCTAGTAGGGTTTATATAGAAGCTTTTTATATACATTATTTACTGAAATAAAAGATTATTTTCATTAGAGAATATAAATAGAATCGATAAAAACAACATAGACTTTAGAAAAAAAACAATTATACTTTGTGAACAAAATTCCAGTAAAAGGATTCTAACATTTAAGTTTTTACCATCTATGGTAAGGTAAGTAAATAACTCCAGAAAATTATATATAACTTGAGAAAGGAGATTTATAAAAGTTTTTTATTAATTAGTATTCTCTTGTGAGACTATAATGAATTTTTAAAATTCTTATTAATTTTAAATATAAATCCAATTGTTAATTAGATATTCAATTCAGACTATGACGAAAAAAGAACCATTAGTTCCATAAGTAGTGATCCAATTAAAATTAAATCTTAATATAAAAGATATATAATATTGATTCAAATTATTCATGATGATAGGTATTTTCCTTCATTAGAGCATAAGCAATACTTAGTAAGTCTTAAACGAAATATTCAAATGATTAACTCTTAAAAATCGAAAGAGATTTTTTCATAGTAAAAATAAGCCAATCACAAAAACGATGATTCAGAATCTGTGCTAAGATCATAATATAATTTTAAAAAACTATTCAATTTCAACGGCAGAAATCTAGTCCTTTTTTTCATTTTTTACGACATAAAAAATCAGTTGAAACAATATTTTATACTTGTTCAATAAATATATATATACACTCTTTCTTTCTATAAATAACATTTGTCTAAAATTATTTAAAAGTGATTAGAACATTTTAACGTCATACTGTATTAGTCAATCGGGTAGATGTTTCCAGATTTGTATAATTTAATAGTTTGCCGTTAATATTAAATTAGTATCAATTACTACTTTTTCTCGAGTATTAATTAATGTAATGCTAACGCTAAGCTTGTGGTGTCATAGATTTACAAAAAGGTGTCGTATACACAAATAATATTACAAGATAATATTGAACTATCAGACAGTAATTATATCCTTTTCACGACTTCGCACTTCTTACAGAGATGTCGCATCTCCTTATGAAATTTCTTTTTTAATTTTAGTCTAGTGATAATGCTGGAAATACAACATCTCGTGCAGTGACCTGATGAGAGATATGATATTTCTTGTAGAGATGCGGCATCCCTATAAGGAAATGCATATCCTGCATTATGTATAGACTAAGATTAAAAAAAAAGCTATCAGAATGAGATGGAAATACTAGAGGTGCAACATATCTTGTAGAGATATGGTAGCTCCAGCATTATCCCTAGGCTTAAATTAAAAAAAATTCATTAGGAAATGTAGATCCAAGAGATGTGGCATTTCTTATAATGATAAAAGCTAATATTAGATAAGTGCTTGTATATATAACATGTCTATGGGGATCTCTGAGATTCTCGATTTCTTGGATCTGTGATACTACTGCCGTATAATCTAATTTTTTATTTTATATTTATAGATGCTTTCTTTCCTTAAATATTTAACAAAAATGAAATATCAAACTTAACTCTCCAATTCTTTTCTTTAATACAAAATACTAACAAAAAAAAAAAAGAAATTTTATTTAATAATACTTAAAATGAATGATACACAAGACGTTATTATTACTACAACAAAACTTGAAAAACATTTTAAATTTTATTTATTACTTATTATGCATATACCTTCACTTATTTCAACAATATTTATGTAAGTTTATACTAAAATTAAATATTTTAAATATAAATTTTGAATTTATTTATATAGTTTATATCATTTTAATTGGAAACGATTAGTTAATCAAATATTTGGTATTCAACTTATTATTAATACATTACTTATTCTTACTGAATTACCATTTACACTTAGTTTTTTATATAATGGTTATGTATATAATTTAAATATTTGTACAAGTTGGATATTAATAAATTATTCACTTTTTATTTTAAGTATTATAATAACAGCATGGACATCAATTGAACGTTATTTATTTATTTATTATGAAAAATTTATAAAAAATCATAAAATTTTATTACATTATGCTCCTATTATATGTTTTACTTTTTATACACCAATATTTTATATTGGTTTAGTTATAATCTATCCTTGTGAACAAATGTTTAATAAATATCAATATCTTTGTGGAAGTCCATGTTATCTTTTACATATAACACCTTGTTTAATTGATTGGTGTATTAATGTACTATTAGTAATACTTATAACATGTATAGTTAATATTGTTTTAATCATTCATAATACTGTACAAAGACATCGAATGAAGAAAACAATTATTACATCTAACAAAAGCAATGAATGGGTAAAAATTGACTGTTAATTTTTCAAGTTTATTTATAGAGAAATTTAGTCTTATAGTTTTAAAGTCTCCTAATAAGTTTTCGTTAGAACTAGGATTTTATGGTCTTTCGATAAAGCACTTCAATATTTGTTTTTTCCTAGATACTCATGTTTTGAAAAACTGACGTAAATAAAAATTCTTTGCTATTCTTAAACAAAAATAGACATAATATTTTCAAGCTCATATTTGGAAAGCGAACAAAATTCTAATCGTGACCTATAGCTTTTAACTCGTCTGAAATGATTTCAAATCGGGCAAAAATCAACAATCATCTTTACCTGAAATTCCAGCTTACGAACTCTATCCAAAGAATATTTCACTATTCTCGAGCAAAAATATGAGACTAGATCTTTTTTAAAACACATATTCAAAAAGAATACAAAATTCAGGTTCTAACAGGTTAAGAGTTAATAAACATTTCATCCAAAAAATTTTCCACCATCAGTTATAAAACTAAATAACAGTATATACATAAGAATAATCTAATTTATATTTAATTTATTTCATAGCGTCGTTCAATGAAATTAATCGTACAATTATTTTCAATATCATCACTTTTTATGATTGGATGGATTCCATATGGTATATTATCTACGACGTCAATATTTTACAGTACAGAACAATTAACTTATCTTCTTTCGACAATATTCATCTATTTACCATATGTTCAAACATTATTATTACCATATATGTGCATTCTATTCATTCCAGAAATTAAAAAGAAATGTCGTATTTTATTAATTTCATTGTGTAATTTGAAAAGGAGTAATCGAATTCATGTTTCCAATAATCAACTGAGACAAACACAGTATTAAGTTTTATTTAATAAACATTGTTTTAAATGAATAGTTATTATTTTTAACTTAATTTACTTTTGATTTTTCTCTTATGATTTATAATCGTATAAAATTTATACAATAATTATACTTATTTATCAGTAAAATTTGACTTTTTTTTCTAAGTCCATGTATAACGACATTAATATAATTTCTTTTCCAGAAATGAACGTTTTAGCATTTGTCTTTCCGCACAATTTAAATTGTGTTAAATATCAATGAACTCATGAAACTTAATCTCTTATTTAAATCTTATCCGATGATAGAAATCAATCGCAAATGAAAACATCAGTTTGTGTAAGTGCTTATATTATGTTAAGTGAATCATATCACTGTTGAGTTTTAGGATTATTTCAATTGTATCTTTTTTTAGGGTAAGTTTCCTCAATATAAAACATGACCTTAAAAATTTTAAAACATTCGAAGATTTTTTAAAGTAGAAAACTATTGCTTTCTATTCGTTTATTCCTCCTTGTTTGAAAACGAAAATGATATATTTGTTTTTGAATATAATCAATTAAAGATACACAATTATAAATGTTTTTTAATTAAAATTCAATCGATTATAATTTGATTTTTTTCATATTTTTTTACATGGGGACGGAGACAACAATATACTGTGTAGGAGCACAGATAATAGGAAGAGTATAACACATTATAAAAAACGTATAACCTACATCAAAATGCATGATCATCGAAAGATAATTTTTAAAAGCCAGACATGCAATTTGCAAGCGGTTCTAGCTGGTACAAACATAATTAAATTACTCTAGTTAAAAATAGATATTGTATGAAACTCATTTAGAACGACCTATGTACTCGTTGCAGTAGTATTTAAAATTAATTATAAAATATTATTCTGAGAAATTTGATTTAATTAATATGGAATTTTCTTATATACCTAGAGCTTCATTCTCAATGAAGATCTTATTTAAATACCTATATATAACAGTTAATTATCAAAACACATTGTCTAAATATCTCATAAAATAAACTGTTTATTAATTGAGAACACAAGACATCTTATTGAATTGTAGAAAATTTTTATCATTAATTTATTAGTGAATAGTAATGAAAAAAGTTTTTTTTGGAACATTATGTCTTTCATTTCAATGTGAGTATTTTATTTTAAGAAAATTATCGCAAGTATGAAAATAATAACAGGATTATCCTGCTTAGTATAAAATGGCAAGGCACAGCAGATAGCTTCATAAAACTCCATAAAGAAAGAAAATACTTAATGCCATCCAATTTAGATATGAACATAATTGTCTCGGTGGACTGTGACCAGAACCAGAAAATTATTTCACCGAAACCAAAGACAAAACGATTGGTCTCTCTCTTCTCTACTGTCAAAATCTATTTTGACAAGAATATCTACAAGTATTTTATTTTTGTACATTTTATTTAATAATAAAAAATTTTGATAAATGACATAATATAATAAAGTAAGAAAAAATTGTCTTGAAATAATGTTAAATATTTTAATCACTCAACCGTTCATAATCATCTTCACAAGTATTATATAAATGATCAGTTGATATATTACTTTGAAATTCTTTTTTCCAGATATCAGATGTATCATTACAAGAAATTATTGTTTCATTATCATTAACTGATGGCCATGGGACATGATCAATAATATAACCAACAAGACGAATACAATCAGATGCATATTTTAATGGTTCTTGCATATGAGAATGCCAAATAATATCAATCTAAATATTAAAAAATATCAGACTTCTCATTATATTATATAGAAAAGAACATCTTACTGCATATGTTGGATATATAAAACTATATCCATTTGATGGTGGATATTTAGTTGACATGTATAAGAATTGTTCATAAGACTTTTTTAATTTTTTTATAGCTTTTGGGCTTAGATCAATTTCAGTTGGATGTTGATAATAACGACGGCCAGGAACTTTGGAAATGCTTTCATTCATAAATTTTTTACATAAATCTAACCAATTTCCATCAAGAATAATATCAGCTTCGGTAAATGAAAATGGATTTTCATCATTATTAGCTGATGATTCTAATGAAAATCTAAAATATGTTTTATCCCAATATGAATATTTTGGTATAACACATTGTAATCCACCATAATCTCCAGGAACATATTTTGGAACATTTTGTTTATTATCATCCGATGTAGGTAATGAACAATATTTTTCTTTAAATTTTTCTTCAAATAATTTACAAGTATCAATAAATGCTTGTTCTTTTAAAAATTGTTCCATTTCATTTGTTATTAAAGAATGATCAATAACTCTATGAAATAATCTAATACAATCTTCTTTATAGATTTCTGGTCTTAATAAATGTGTTTGCCAAATAATTTCAATATCTAATGTTGGAATAAGTAAAATATTTGGATATAAAGCTTTTAATTGCATAAAACGATAATATCTTCTTATCATTTGTTTTAGAATTGATGATTGACGCCATTCATCTTGAAATTTTGATGCTTTTTCTAATAATGATATCAATTCACGAGCTGTTTGATCAATATCAACAGATAATTCGATAGTCCTAAATAATCAAAATAAAATATTCAACAATTATTATCAAATCACTTTCCATTTAAGATAATCAATGACACATTAACAATAATAATATTATTTATTAATTAATAGTTTTTTTTTCTTACATATTTTTTGAATCATTTGGATGTTGTTCGAATCCACCAATAGGTACAATATCATGTTTACCTTCTGGTCGCATTAGATATTGAGGTGATCCACATCTCATCCTACAGACAATTTGTATACGTCGCTCTCGATATTTGGCTTCAACCTCTTTCAACTCTATATTTCGTAGATATTTTTCATACATCCATTCCATATAAATTTGTTTAAATGTTTTTGAATGTAACTTTGTTGTAGCTATATAATATGAATGATAAATTCAACGATTAAAGAAAAGCAAATAAATGAACTTACATTTACATTTTAATTTCCAAATATCATCTTGATCAGTAATCATTTTGAATGAACGGCATACTAATGAAATATTACCCAAATCATGTACAGATAAGAATTTAAATATATATATCATAACCTCAGTAGGTAAAAGTTGAAAATGAGATTTTGATAATGCATCTTGAATCTCTTGTAATGACCATAAATGTTTCCAAGTAATCTTCGGCGGATTTCGTCGTAATTTATTATTTAGTTTTGCTTTTTTTTTGGAAGGCTTCAATAGTTTATTCATTGTTCTGTCTAGAAAACATGAAGCTGCTATTTATAATTAGAAAAATTGAAAATATTTCATAATAATTCAACAAAAAAGTTGAGAAATTAATAAAAAAAATGCATCGATGTATGATTTTGATATTGCGTAGACAAAAAAATCAAGAAAAGAAATGAAAAAATAACATATATACTTACAAAATAAATACTATGAATAAAAATGCAAAAAAAAACCCATTTGTCGAGTTCTAAATAAAATTTGTCGTAATGCACGTGTAATAGAATCATACGTATGATTTATAGTTATATGTAAAATGATAAATAAATACTTACTTTTCATCAATTATGATTGAGGTGAGACTTGTCATTTTTATACACGTTTTACTTGTGTATTATTTTACATTTTTTCTTCTTTCAATTTCACTTCCTTTATACATCCAGTCGTTATTGGAAAAAATAAAGTAGAAAAAAATTGTTGGTGTTAGTCATTGCTTTTTTTCTGATGATGACTAAGCAACTGAAATGTATCTGATCTCAATTCAATGCATTAAAACTACCAGTCATCCATTTTCTACTATTTACATTCTATACACCGGCAAATTGGTTTTCTTGAAAAAATTTTTAATTAATTCGAATCATTTTTGATATTGTTATCTGTCAGAAAATATTTCTGTTGCATTATTGGTCATTAGAAGAATTGTGATGCTTTGTTTTTCAAATTAATCTTCTTCAAGCATTTCACTTTTCATTATACTCGTATTATTGAATGTTAGAAAGAACATACATGTAGGAAAAACGAAATCACAGGCTGTTTGAACAGCTCACGCAACTTTTATATTATGGAATCTCAGAATGACAAGCGCTGGATATATTTAATGCAATGATCTTCGCTACTAATTACGTCCAAATTTGGCGTCGTGTGTTTCCTCGCAAGCGTCATTTCATTGAATAAATGCAATACTTGTTATCCTGGGATTTCATAATATAGGAAGTGTATGAACTTTTCGGACCCCGTGCTATTTTAAATTCAAATTACATTTTGAGCCACTATATGATTTATAATTAGACATATTATAACTCTTTTGTGAAACAGAATCTATGTTGATTTCAAGGGAATCAACTATTCAAGGAGAAAAAAAGCAGTCTTCAAAATACTTTATGGTTGAAGCCTCCGTTTTTTCTCCTTTGATCACTAGTAGTGATGTTATTTATGAGAGCTTTATATTATATTTGTTTTGCTATTTTTCGGTTGTTAATTGCTTCCGTTTATATTTCGTTTTACTTGATTGATTATCACTTATATTTCTAATATCGCTCATTGAACGAACAGTTTTGTTTACTATACACGTTAATTTAATAAATTTGCAATGATCTCAACGAATCATTCTATATTTTGGCAAGCGCAAGACGTTTTATATTAATTAATGAAGAAAAATGAAACTTAACTGTATCATAATCTTTATGTTAGCAGCATATCGACTGAGATAAAGCAACAAACTATAATCTAAAAAAGCAGGCATTCCCGGAAAACATTTTTAATGAATTTGAGCTTTTTCTACAAAAAACAAAGCTTTTACACCTTTGTATGACAGCCTTTGAAACAATCAACAATACATCGTGCGTATATTGGATATCTCATCAAAGATTATGGGATGAGCAAAAGAAAACGTAGAAAAAATTTTAAGCACAGAAGAAAGCCTTACTAATGCTTTTCCAATAGTAGTTGGTCTTAATGGTATGAACTTTATCAAAACTTCGATGACATCAAGCCGCAAATCAGGTAAGTGGAGCGAAGTGCCATTCTACATTTTGTAACTTATAAATGTATTGTATACTACTATATTAACCCTTTCGAGGCCATTCGGTTTTCATAGAAAGTAACATCCCTAAATGCAGTTTATTAGAAAACGAAATATACCACAAGATACAGCGTGAAAAGCTCTACAATCTACATCATAAAACTGATTTCAATTGTATACTTTTTACTTTCAAAAAAGCGAAACTGTGTGCGACCAATTTTTGAGGTTGCGAAAATCGATCTCACAGACTTTTGCTTTTTTCGAAAACAAAACGTACACAATTGAACTAAACTTTACAATGTAGATTGTAGAGCGTTTCACGCTGCATCTTATGGCATATTTTGTTTTTCCTTACGAAATCATATTATGTGATAAAAAGATGAAATAAGATAATCGAAAGTTCACATTCGTGTAGAAAAAAAATGATCGTTTGGCAACCTTGAAAGCTAGTCATACAGAGTTTTACTTTGTTTCGAAAAAGAAATTACACAATTAAAATAAGCTTTACTATGTGGATTATAGAGCTTTTCACGCTGAATCTTATAGTATGTGCTGTTTTTTAATAAAGCGTATTTAGAGATTAAGATATGAAGTACAAAGTGGGTCCCACTGGTGGGACTCATCGACTCGAAAGAGTTAAGAAAAGTAGGGGAAAAGTTTCTTGTACCATTTCACCAATTTTCTTATATATTCTGAAAATGACATCTGCATGGCAACAAAGTCGATTACAAATGTGTCTCTGGTACAGTTGGAAGCGCAGACAGATTTCGGACTCTTTTCTCTAAATTATCAATCTATTTTCGTTCAAATTTGCATATGTCTTTGAATGGAATAGTTGAAAGACATATATGAACATCTCGTTTATCCTGCCATTTCAGTGCAAGTAAAATACTTGTATGAGAATATTGATTTTCAATTTAGTTGCAAGAGGTGGTAATCCTTGTCTATTTTAACGAAAAGTACCATATGCAGTGGTTTTATTTCGGTATAAGAGATCAAAAAGCGTTGGATTCATATAGCAATTGTCAACTAATAAATGGTATTCTTTATTCAAATAGTACTGCATTAGTTCCATTACAATTGATCAATTTATTGGAAGTCTAGGTATTTTTTGGAACTCCATATTTGATTCTTGTAAACGATAAAGTCAAAGATACATTCAATTTCACAATCAACAATTTCAAATAATTTGATTTCAAATCGATGACGTTTCGGCAGAATATATTTTTTGAATCAAAGTCTCTTTTCATAAAATAAGACTTTTATCCATACAAAAAGTTCGTGTTGTATTAGTACATTTTGAAGGATTCTTGTCGATTCTATGTTAAATATGGACCGAAACAGAGTATAGATAATAAGTGATCAGTGCTTTAATAGTTTCGAATTCTGTTTTTGTTGATAAGCCCAATAGGTATTTTAAGTGCACGGAAGGTATATGTTTCCATTGACTTTCACCTGTGAAATTCTGAAAATGGTTAGATTCATTTCGTCAACTATGCACTGCATCATATTCTAATCAAAAATTGAATGAAAATAATTAAGCAGCTTGCTTCAAACAACTGAAATCGCATTTCGTACATCAAGTTCATCATCGGACTGTGGTCTCATCGATGTAAATATTTCACACTATTATAATAAAGTTCTGCTGGATATTTTTCATCACTGGGAACAATGGGTATGTAATTGACAGCAGTTAGAAGTTCATCCTCTGATAGTAAGTCGAACTGAGAATTATTCATAATTTTGTTAATTTCTTTTTTAGACAAACGTCGTTTTCTCAAAGGAGTCCTTATGAAAATATGTGAGATAAATTGTTGAACTAGATGATTATTATCCAAAGAAGAATGTTCTCAGATTCGTTCTTGTTCCTATCTTCTATCGTTCGATCGATATATATATATATGTACATATACTACAGTTTAGAAACGACAGGAATATACTGGACTTTACAAAAGTGATAGAACTGACTAGATAGTATCAGGAAAATAATACATAAGAAATACAGAAGAAATATACTCGTATGACCTTACCTAACAAACGACAAAAAACTTTTCTAAATAGTTAAAACATATATATACTTCTGACGTTTTTATTTGATAAACACATTCAGATATATATATGTGTCGCGTGGAACCAAAGGGTTAATAAACAAGTAATTAAATGTGAATTATAGGTTTTTATTGGTTCAACTTATTTTTTCCTCAATAAACCAGTATATGTACATAATAAACAGACAGCTTCTTTCTGGTTAAACTGTAGAAATCATCGATTGTCTACCTTATTTTAGACATAACCGAGCGTAGTTTTCAACAGTGATTTTGATATAATCGAACTTTATTTCAAAGAAAAACTGTCTCTGTTCTAGACATTTAATAAGTACATATCACACAATATCCGTACGAGAACGTCCCAGAATATTGATATGTCACATAACACTTTCATTCTGCCATCTAGACTCAGTCTAGCTAGCTATTTCCATTCGTTCTCTTATAATATCAAATATCCCTTAATAATTGTTATTCAATTTCACAACAGCGAATACAAATGATAAATACATACAACTATAGAACAACATTGTTCAATTTAATTCAGACGATAATAATCGTCAAAATAAGTTCAATCAAGAATACTTCTATCTTGCAAATAATGTTCAAAATGTTAAAATGTTCAATCAAATTTAAGAAAAGCTAAAGCAAAAATTAGAAAATCAGAATGATTTAATCATTTATAGGAAAGAAAAATATCGAGCTTCAATTATATTTCTAACTTTCTATAGAGAACAATAGTTGGTTATAGCTTTCCTATACCATTCAATTGGACTATTGGAATACATCTTTGGCTAAATGGTCTCGTATTTAATAAAAGATTGCGACAAGAATGTCAAACATTAGGATTTCTACTCAATCGATAGGAAGTAGAAAAGATCGAGCAACTCAATAAAGAAATAAAAGGTATCATGGAAGATTTGAAACGAAAGTCTAGAACAACAACAAAGGTGCACTTCAGGTTAAAAAATAATCGATGCAAATCGGAAGATTAATGTAACTTTTTTATTAATCATGACCAGACTGCTAATGTCATGGATTTGTTATAAATACTATATTACTATTAGCGACACTTATGAATCTAATTGATGGTAACAGTTTATGATTCAACACTATTTTAGGGGTTTTAATGAAGATAGGTTATCTGATAATCGTCATTATGCAAGTCAAATGCTAGTATCATGACTGATACCTACTCACTCTCAGGATACGTGAGACTATACAAAGTCTGTTTTAAAGAAACTAGTTTTGAATCACTCCATCTTTGAAACCATTACGTGATGATGACTATCTTTTTAATTATGATTTCTGGTTTCTACCTAACTGATATTAATGCTTCTTGCATCGTCCTTTTTCTCTTAATCACTCGACATCTTAATAATCTCCGCAAATATTTTTGCGTGCTCTCTATGCTCTACCATCAGGCACAGAATGTTACATATCAATTTCATATGTCTCAAAAATTGTTCCTACGCAAGATGGTCGCATGACTTTTTTTGCTATTGTAACCTCCGTTGATCCTTGTTATAATCCGAACAACGATGTATCAATTCACTAGCGAGAGCTGCGTCAATATATGTTCGAACGTGTTCGTATGTGGTTGAGTTTCTTTTTCAAGTCGATAATGGACAAGCCGATGTTTGCATTATGGAATTCGTCCAACAACCTATCCATTCCGTTCGAAACGTTCTTAAAAAAACATGTGAGTGGATGAACTTACCTCTCTTACATTTTATGGACCAGGGTGAAGCACGGTACATGTGGGTTCCAAAAATGCACTTTGCATGGCTTAGCTGGAAATGAAACTACTCAAATATGCATAATAGCACTAGTTGTTTGTTCTTCTCAATTTAGATGCTCTGTATATGTGATTGATTTAATGCAAAATAAAAATAAGCAGTTCGATGAGTAAATCCCACTCCATAATAAAAGATCCCGGGTCTTCTATTGTGTCTTGACGTACAGAGTTTATAGGGGGGTCTTCTATTATGAGAGGGTATTCTAACAGGATTTTACAATAAAGTTTCTAAAAATTCGGTGAATTTCGTAATATCAATGAGCATCACTTCATATGATGTGGTACCTGGCATTTATTATAATAGTAGCTATTGTTAATGCTAAACTCCGAAATATAGACTATTATTGCAATTATATCTGAAGACAAAACTTTAATCATGTGAGCCCACTAATGCTTATCCAAATCTAAAATAGGCGTGGATATTTTTGTAACAACTTAAGAATGGAAAGGGCTATAGAGTTGTGGTTTTCACCAGTCGAAAGAAGAAACATTAGAACATCTTTTCTCCAAAATTGTATAGGAAAAAATCGTTTTAAAATAAATCTTTTCTACAAACCATTGCAAAAAATGCATGAAAACAAAACAGTCTGTCATTCCGATGAAATTTTGATTTGGATATGTGGTCTGGATAGAGCAACTTCAGATCTATAGTTGAAGATATAATTCAAACGATTATCTTCTCACATTCTAATATCAAGCAAATCTAATTATAGATTTGCTCCATCGTAAACTATGGATTTCTCTTAATTTTTAACCAAATTTTCTGAAAATTTCTTATGAATGATAGGTCATTATTATACATTTTTTCGATGTGTTGTACAAATCGTACATTTAAAAAAAAACATCGTCTTATACAGCATACAATATTGGAGAAAAAGACCTTCCAATGTACCCTGTGTCGAGTGATGAAAACTACAATTCTATAACCATTTTCGTTCTTGAATTATTGCAAGAAATATCCACGACCATTTTATCTTTGGACTGATAGTAGTTTATTGATTCTGATTCACTGGAAACAATATTCCGTAAAAAATCTCAAAGACTTTTTCTAAGCTTTTTGAGCGTTTTGTTTTAGTCAACGTGACCTGCACTGTTAGTGAAGCGTAATCGTCTGACGGATATTTTTCTGAAAAAGATTCTCTGGTAAGAAAATAAAAGTATATTCCGGATGTCTTTCTTATCCTATCATAGAAACTTTATTCACCATGTTTTTTGAAAATATTTGAATAGCCCCAGGTCGAACAAGCACGGTCGTTTACAATGGTATACGAACAAAAAAACGGTCATTTACGGAGCCCGTATACAATCTCCATTCGGATCCGGTTTTTTCCATATACGGTCGTATACGACCGTTTACGGAGTCCGTAACGTTCGACTTAGGAGAACAATATTAGTTTTACGTAGTTTCTTTGAAGCAACAAAAAGCTGAAAAACATGGCTAAATTCCAAATCGTGAAAGATTTTGACTGAATACATATTGAACTCAAGATAAGAGAAATGGGAAAATCAAAAATCAAATGCTTATTTTAAAAAGGCTACAAATTAAATGGTTAGTATTTTATTATGAATAATCAGTAACATTTGATCAGTATTAAATATGAGTTATTAGTAAAAAATTCAAAGTGTCAGTATTTAATTGAATGTTCACTAACTATTGTGTTTCGACAGTTAAATAATTGTTTGGTCAGTAAATTAACAATTTGTTCAGTATTAAAATAAGAATATCAGTAATTAATTCAATTTGATCATTTAAAATTATATTTGGTCATTATTAATAAATAGTATTTGATCAGTAACCATTTCTTTATTTTCGATGATAATACAGTGGTATAAATGGAACACAATTTCATTGAATTTATGAGCCACCGGATATCCAATGGGTAAAATTAAACAAATCAGTGCTTCCAACTAAACATGATGACGATATTGAATACTTTATACCTACTGAAGACGAAACTAAAATAAGAAACGCTGATATCGATGTCATGAAGAAAATGAAATGGTACTCATGTCTTCGGAATCGCCTCGGTTTGGGCGATGAATCATGATTTTAAAATAAATTGACGATGATATCACCAACATAAAATGCTTGTTTTTTCGAAATAATTACGAATTATGAGTTTTCCAGAAAAATTGTAAATAATCGCTCTTTTTTGCGATTTTATCGCAATAAATCTCACATTTAATCGGGTACTGAATCGCGATTAAATCGTTCATTTTTGCGAGATTTTGACACGGTGAGTAACGTAACACAAAATTATGTTGAATCATATCTCTGGTCGAAATTCTATCACTTTTGATGATTGTTTCTTAGCTCCCAAAAAAATCGTCAGTTCGAATGAGTTTATAGCGATTTTGAAGACATGGAGATAGACTTCTCTTCGTTACAAATGTACTCTTTTTACTAATATAAATTAGTAAAATACTGACGGAATTAGGATTAAGTACTGGTAAAAAAACAATTAATTACTAACCAAAAAATAAATAAATACTGATATTTTTCAAATTAACTACTGATATTTAAAATAAACTACTGATCAAAAAATAATATTTTACTGATCAAAAGACACTGATCATTTAAGGAATAATCTACTGATCATTCATGTTAAAATACTGATCAATTAAATACAAGCCTTTTAAAAAGAAGACCCGGGTCTTCTATTATGAATCTCACATCAAATTCTCCGGAGGGTCTTCTAATATGGGGAGTTCTTCTAATATGGAGCGGGGTTTATATTATATGATTCTGAAAATTACCAATATAACCAAGAAAGCTTAAAATCTTTAAATTGAAGAAGTATAGCCTTAGATTTTCTTAGAATTTCGTCACTCCTTTGCTCAGAGTAGCACTTTGTTCTGTTTCATATTTTAATTGGAAGAAGTATATAAGACAAAAATGCTCTTCAACAAAATAAATAGTGTTTATTTCTAACAGTTGCTGTTGGAACAAATAAACTGATAAATCAATGTAAAGTGCACTATAATCTCTCATACTCTATTCCAATATACGAATACGATCGTTACTGCCGTATAAATTAATATGTAACTGCCACGGAAATGGACAGCCATTTAAATCAATTGGTATAGAATATGTTTTCTTTGTACGTTCATTTTCAAGTTCGATAATGCGGTTATCACAAATCAGTGTTAAGTGAAGTATGTCATTTTCAATAATGTCAGCGTCGTAATTATTATAGCCTCCATTGTTTACACCATTTAAATAGACTTGTTTAGAATTCTTCGCCCATCCGTTAGCTGATGAAGAAGAGTAAGAATTCTGTTGCATTGCAGTACTTTGTGATATGATTCCCCAAAACATCCAATGGTTATTTTGCATCTTTTCAACCTTCAAACTAATTTTATGAGTTCCTGTTGAATATGTCTTGAAACCTCGTATTTCAGTGTGAGCATTTGCTCCCTCATGTTCTGCAACGAAACCATTTTCTAATATTTTGACACTATTAGATACTCTGTCGAATTTGTCTGGCGGATTCACGGAAGTTGTTATGATTGTAAGCCGTTGCAACCATGTTTCATCATTCACTTTCTGCAATCTTATATTTAGCGGTGTTGATAGCTGCTTCTTTAGGTTATCCAGCGTCTGCATCCATTTTGTTAAATCTTTTTCCGAGTAATCATCGGCCTCCTTACTATTCTTCAGTTGAGTTGCAATTTCTGCTAACTGCTGTGTAACGGATTTATTATTACCAGTCAATAATTGATCAAGATCGTGCCGAGCTTTCTCAGCCATACTTTTTATCTTTTCCACACTCTCACGTTCCCAGTTGTCGATTTCCTTCATTAATGGATGTTGGCTCGATGTTGCATCTTGGCCGCTTATTTGTTGTTGAAGAAGGTCATGATGAAAAACGACGTTATCCATGTCTTTTGACAATTCCAAATTGTGTTCAGCCACATGTTTCTTACAGAATGTTCGTTGACATCCTCGACAGTCATATAACCCAGCTGCCTTATGGCACGTATCACAGAGTCTTTGGGATGATGTTGTCATTTATAGCCGAATAAAAGTTCGAAGTTTCAATGTTGCGCCTTGCGTGCACGTGTGTATGTTGGAATATTATAAATTTGAGAGTGAGAATTGTAGCTAAAAAAACAAAAGGAATGACAGAAAAAACATGTTTTATCTAAATAAATTTTGAATCACCGTAAAGCAGAAAAAAAGAAAGAAAATGAAGAAAGTGAAGAATGAAAAAGAGATAAAAGAAATCTGGAAGTCTCACCTTTTGAGAGTGTGAGATGGTTGCAAAGGATAACAAAGGTATTACTACACTTTTCGTCACGTTTCAATTTTTTATGAGAATTTTCAGCTATAGTAACGAATGAAAACTCAAAAAATACTGAATTCATTAGAAACAATCAAAGTATGTACCAATCGACTCAATTTTATACGCTGATTTCGATTATGAAAATCTTTTTATATGAAGTTCAATTTTTAACGAAGAAAATTGAGAGTTATGGATAGAAATCTAGCTATTTGGTCCAAAAATCAATAAAGACGATTCTTCTCGACTAAGAAAAGAAAGGGTACGTAATTTTATAACTGATAGTATGTTGAATCGAATGAAATAAAATATTTGGACTCATCGCTTACATGAAAAAATGATACAAGTTTACAAAAGCTGGGCTATATATATATCTCACTGGACGTTATTTGAAACACAACCACCCATAGAATCTTGGATCTACAGTTGATTTAACAACAGGCCTATGCTGAGGCGTTGACACTAAATCTGAAAAAAGGATAATGCAGACATTTTTGCAGTTTGAAAAAAATGTTTTACGAGTATTTCGTATTTTTCAACCAGAAAGAAGTACTCGTTGAGACTAAAAAGTAGTTTTTTTATAATCGACAGCTTGCACTCTATCAAATGATGTAAAACTGGCAAAAAAATTTACTCAAAATTCGCGTTACCAGCCAGCACCTTACCATCAGTGATTGACCATAACCAAATATATAGACTGTTGTATGATAATGTTTCTTTTTTTTGTATTAATAAAGAATTGTAACCTGTGTTTGATAACAAGGAAAAATAAATATGAATAAGTAATGTATATATCATCTTGATGAATTTGCTCCTCTTCATCATACATTGCCTTTTCGTATCTTTGAAAAAGTATATTTTTTTGTCAAAATCATTAGTAGTATTAATAAAATATTTCCTCTATTCTTGTTTCAATAGATTTAACTTATGAACATCACTCAATTATGGGTTAAAACAAAATCAACCCGTTAGCTCAAACTGTAATGAAGATATTCAATTTTTTCTTCGATAAAGTGATTTTTGAGTCATTCTATAGATATATTAATCAGAACACTAACCAAATCAGCATGGCTCCTAAAATTGCTCAAAACACATTTGTTCAGTATTTTGAACTAATCTCTGCCGTTCTTGTGTTGTTTCAGTTCAAGAACATATGAAAAGATACAGTTCATTCAAGACTATAGAATTATTCAGTTTAATCGATTGATACATACAGTGGATGATATAGCAAAAGTCAAACAATGTTGAAACATTTTTTATTCTATTTTTTTTTCCAATACATGATATTTGTTTGAAATTCAAATACGATTTCTTTTGTTTCTCAATCTATATTGATTATTGTAAAATATACATATTAATATGAAAAATAAGAGTGGTATTGAACATTCATGATATGTTGTAGAGATATGCTAATCATAAATTGATCCTTAAATAATTGTTCGTTTTGTTAGGCGAACAATCTTTCTCATTATTTGTATTAGATATAAAATGGCTATGAATGTACAATTTATTTCGTGCATTCATTCAACTTTCGTGCGATCGTCGCTCATCATTACGAAACGGCAAAAGTATGATTATTTAAGGATCAAGGTGTATAAAATTGACAGTTGTGATACGATGGATAGCTAAGGTCTTATTTACTCACAAACGCTTATGATTCGTTTTCTTTAAGGACATAAAGTTGCTTCTTCACATTTATCATATAAAAAGAAATTATATTAAGAGTGATCGTTCATTCGTAGAGGACAAATAATACACTGTATGTAATAAACGGATTTTTTTTTCTTTTTTATTCTTTTCTTTAATTGATCGTATCTACCAAATACAATACTTCATATATGTATGTGTGCATACATATATGCGTTATGGTTAAGCAAGGGTGAGTATTAACTAAGATTGAAAAATGAATTATAATTTCACTTTTCTCTCATTATTGGCTAAATACACAACTTTGCTTTTCACAGAAGTTTGCTTAAAAGTAAGAAATATCTCGAAGAATTTGAAAAACTCCAGTTATTGGAGTAAAATATTATCTTAAATAGAGTAAAATAAAAAACAAGAGCAAACATATGACATATTCTTAATAAAGATAAAAATAGAAAGATTATCATGAGTAATTCTGGTTGTATTATAAATTTTTTTAGATAAATAAAAAAATTAATCGAGAGATCTTCTTCCATAAAAATTGATTGACAATATTTCGAATAATTCTCACGTTGAAGACATGATGCAATTAGGCAATATTGGATTCAGTGGCGGACCAGTAACAGATCAAGTTATATCTATAGATAAATCACAACGAAAAAAACTTTCAGAGTAACTTTCTTTTTTCTTTATACTTGATTGGCTTATGAATGTGTTTTAATAATAGTTGGTCCATACTTGCTCCTTGTTTCGCTCTTGGTTTGGGATTATTATTGATTTCTGCAATAGTTGTTTTGTCACTCATTCCAGTATATGTGACGAGACATGCTCATAAGTCAACAAAATATTTAGCAAGTCACAACAATTTTCGCTCATTGAATAACAATACAATACTTTATCGTTATGATTTTAAGAACAATCAAAACCAAATTGATAAGAATTCAAATACAAAAGATAATATAGTCAAAGTGATCGATAATTCTGTTCTTTCTCAAACTAAACGGGTAAGTTAATTTTTATTAGATTAACTCTCTTTTTCTTCTTTGAAATTTTTCATGTACTCCAAGAATTTTCTTTTGCATTCCGAACTCTTAATATAAAATTCTTTGATTTTTTTTTGCAGCGCAAACGACAAACAGACCTATTAGCATCATCAATAAACGGTACTCGAACAAGTGTGTATTCTAGTAACGTCAATTCCTCAGCCTTCAATAGTTTAACTAGCCTTATTCTTACAAGGGAAATCTTCCAAGTGTTTAACTACTTTTCCTCGAAATATACCTGACAGTATGTAGTTCAATACACTGATTTTGAAGTACCAGAATTCTAGTGATCCATAATCAGTCTACCATGCAACAGTGGATAAAATAATCTATAAAAATGTACTTTTACAGATATATTAACCTTAGTTTTTAAGCATCAACATACACCTTTAGAGAGTAAAAGATTAGATATCATTAACACAAGACAATTCATTTATTTATCTTTTCATTATTAGAGCAAAATTAATATTAATAAGGATACTCTTAGATATTTAGATTGAAGCTTAAGATTAATATATCTATAAAAGTGCATTCTTATAGCTACTTCATCTACTGTCGCATAGTAGAATGATAATAATATTAAACCTCATGAGAAGTATCCTTATCAGAAGGGGAATGGTTAGTAATGACATCTGATCTAGAGAATCATACGGGTCGCTAGGATTTTGATCTTTGACATCAATGCACTGATCCACATACTATTAGATATGTTTCGAGGAAAAAGCATTTAGATACCTGGAAGATTTCCTTCGTTAGTAGCGAATTGTGTAAGTATTCTGCACCTATTTATTCATCATTTATCAATATCATTGATGTTTAGTTACATAACTGAAAAATTTGCAAACTAGTTCGATCATCGTAAAAACAACCACTACAGGTATTTATTATTCAATAATATAGATTATATACGGAAAGTTAAAATGTTTTTCTACTATCATATTTGTTCAATGTAAGATGATTTTGAGAAAATTTTAAAGTGAATTAATGTAATCAAATTCGAGAAAATAGTTTTGCACTTTTGGAAAATCCAAAGTGAACTAATGGATTTACTCAAATATTTTTAGTTGTTACTATGATATCATTCTAGTTTTTCAACTAGATTATTTACTTTTTATTTCCATTTTAGCTGATCATATAATGGATACCCAAATCTACGATTAAAGTATTTACAAATACGAACTAATTCTGACACATTTATTTAGATATATTGGTAATATTTTAGTTATTTCTTTTTTATATCTAACATTGTTCAACATATCTTATATAGCTTGTTACTGAGTGTAAATGGCTTATTTCTTTTCCCATACCTGTTTTATTAATAAAAAATATATGTAGTTTAGAATTTTCAAAAAAATTATTTATTTAAATAATAAAAAGAATGAATCATTATTACAGAATTACTCAAAATATCCATCCATTAATGGTAACATGATACTCTCTCAATACTTTCCTATATAGAGTGATAATCAATTAAAAAACAATTATAAACCTGTTGATTTTCTATGCGCATTCCATTTCCATAATATATACTTTGAGAGTACCGTCATACTATCTTTTACAACTGGAAAAAGTTGTCGCTACTATGTCGATTTTCTTGATGCGAACGGGATATCAACGTTATGAGCCCATTCATTATGATAAGATCATTTACACTGTCACGATCAGTATTTGATTTAATTATCTTCTTCCTAACTGTAGTTTTATACTCTTGAGAACTTTGGCTAGATGGTAAAACGCATATGTTCGTCTATGATACTTTTTTCTGATTGTTGTTTAAAAATGTAATTTACGCTTATTAAAAGTGTATAGAAATCTATAAGAATGAAGGTTCTTATATATCTGATTTGTACGAAGATATAGAAAAATTGAACTCGAAAATTTGTGGTTTACAACGATGTCTTACTAAATATTAATAACGTACGCTTTATAAATATCGACGAAAATAAATCAGACCATGGAAAGAGAAACAAAACGGAAAAAAATCACTTGTATACGTATAAATCGTTTATTTATTTAACTGATGCCTTGTTGTTGGCCGTATGGATGTATGTAGAATTTAAAATCCACACTAATTTAGATCTTGTTGATATCTATATGTACACATCATCAGTTCAATGGTTTTGTTTATACTGTTTGTTAATTGATGCGTGTTGGCGTGACAATCAATAGTACTAGTTATTCACTGAACGAATCAAACGTCACACACTGATGTCTAACTGCAGGACGTTCTTATCATTAGCACCTATTCATCTTATTTCACTCAAATATCGTTGATAGCACAACTTAGAAAAGACATCAATATTTGATATTATCGAACATACTCGTCATAACTGCTAGTAAACTTAACGAGAGTTGAAAAACAAAACATATGTGTCCATTTGTATTTCAATATTTTAATTTATTTTCTTTTAATGTATATGGAAAGTAAGACCTACATAAGTAGATGTATTATTTTAAAGATTTTATTCTATGTGCACTATTTTTCTTTATTAACAGTTTCGTCTCATAGTATCAAGTGTTTTTTTTCAGAATTGTACAGAGATAAAGATACTGTTGGTGATAGAATATACAAAATGTGTAATCAGTTTAACTGTTTTATTTAGTGATCAACAAGATTATGAAAGATAAAGTATATTTAAACATGATAATAAAAAAAAGAATCTTATTTTTCGCTTCTTCCATCTTACACTTAGGGTATTCAAAAAGTAGAGAGACTGACACTTCAATACCGTATAATAAAGTTAAAGAAACGTCCTTTCTACAACAGTCTGATAGAGAAAATAATTCTCTATTTTTCTATGCTATTTGATCATACATCAACTCATATCATAACAGTGAACGTTCAATAAGATCTGTTTTCGTTAGGATATGTACTTGTTATATTACTTCATAATGAGTGTGGCACTTTTGCATTCGATTTATTATGATATAATACGTTGTATTATAAAAAGAAAATATACCACGAGATGCAGTGTGAAAACCTCTGCAATTTACACAAACCAATTATAAAAAGATGAGGTAAAAAAAATCAAATTTGTCTCTTACCAAAAACACAATCTAATTTTCGCAACATCGAAATTTAATAGCTTAGAACTTTGTCTGCTTTGAAAACAAAAAGTGCAACTATAGAATAAGCGATCCTTTATAAATTGTACAGCTTTTCATGATGCATCTCGTGGTATATTTTGTTTTTGTAATACAACGCATGATATCATGATAAAGAGAACGCAAAAGTGCTCCAGTTTTTTTTTATGCCATGCCCATTATGGTCTAAATACTACAGCTGATTTTCAACAAAAATATTTCCTATCGAAATTTTATTATTATGATATCAGTTGATATATGATCAAATAGCATAAAAAATAGAACATTCTTTTTTCTATCAGACTGTATAGAAAGAAAGTTGTTTTAACTTTACTATACGGTATTAAAGTGTCATTCTCACTACTTTTTGTATGCCCTAAGTATTTATATTATATGACTTATATCTCTGTAAAAATGGAATTTAATATTAGATAATTTAGTATCTAAATGGTTAGTACTACAAACTCTACGAGTTCTGGAAGTCTCAGTGAATTTAAATATAGTCATTCGATAGATCGATTATATTCTAGAGATATATTAATCAGAATTTACCAACAAAATTGTATCAGAAAATAGTTTTGACATTTCTCCTTTCTCAAATCAAAGATGAGAGAAAAACTAATTAGTGCAAATTGTAGAGTAAATTCTGCTCTATACAACTGGTAATACCAACATTCTCTTCCATTCCAATTTTCTAATTGATTCTTTAGAGAACAGGAATTGGACACTATCAGAATTAGCCACAGTATAGAATTGGTTCCATCTTTAATAAAAGTGTGGTCCTTTTTCAATTTCCACAAACCTTAATTTATAGACTTGTAATTCGATTGCAAACAGTACAGAGTGCGAGTGAGGATAACATGTAAAAAGAAAAGTATGTTCATCGAATGAATAAGTAAATAATCTCGGCAGTCAAAAGTGACTGAACGTTGATAATCATCTTTCAGTTTTTTGGAATATTCTGAACAAATGGAAACATTATTTATTTTGAAGAAGTACTTACTAAATATTCGTATTGATACTCATATCTAATATGTCTGATTCTTGAATAAATTGTTAGCTATTGTTTTTGATTTCGTGAAGTATTTGTTTCGTAACAATAATAAAAATTCCTTGGCAATTTTATTTTTCAGTATTGTGACTAATTGCCTTTCAACCAATTGTCGTAAACCGCAATGAGATATCAAAATTCCATTTTGTTCTCGAAGTTATGAATGAGTATCTTCTGTTCGGTAAGGTTGTATATTGTCATGATGCAGTTTGGTACGATGAAGACCAAGATTTCAAACAATTACGAAGTAGCTACTATGCCTCATTCATCTTATTCTACTATGTAGCTATTATTTGATTGTTTTTAGTTATTCTGTCATGTACAACGGTAATCGGACACTATTCTAAAGTTCAGATCTTCACAACAAAATGCGTCATTTGAATCAAAATTCTGTATGCTGGATTTATGATACAATTGAAATGTTCTGTCATAAGAAACTATGCCAAAATTTAATCAGATTAACTAAAAGGTTTTTCTTTATAGAATTCATAATTTTTAAGCATCAAGAGTGCGTAGTAGAAAATCAATGACTCATAATTTTAATGTGTTTAATTAACTTCGAATACGTCCAATAACACAACTAGAGAAAAACAGTAGAAGTCGTTTCTTCCAGGAAAATGTATATACCTAGAGAGAGTACGGATTGATTTGTTGTCGCAAACCAAATAGTACCTTTTTATTGGCAATCTGTTTATCCAAAAAATTCCTAGTTGCATGTCTGAATACATTTAAATAGCTTAGTCACCATCGGAATAAAAGCGATGATAAACATTATATAAAGACTGTTTCGATCTTCCAAGTAAATACAGGGGGGTGCAAAAGTCAGTTTACCCAAAAAAAAATTAAATATCTCCATTACGGGTCGAGCAAACGAACTGATTTTTTTTACCAATAATATATGCATGTTCAAGCTTCATATCCATAAAGACATGCTTAGAAACAACCTTTGTTAAGTATCACTATTGACCTCAACAAGAAAAATTTAGTTTTCACAGTTTGAAAAAAAAGGCACTTGAGCCAAAAAAAATTTGAATATCTCCATTACGGCTCGAGCAAACGAACTGATTTTTTTACCAATGATAGAGGCATGTACAAGCTTTATATCCATAAAGACATGCCTAGAGAAAACCCGTTTGTTAAGTGTATTGTTTTTCATTCTACCTATGAAAAAGTAAAATTATTTTATTGAGGTCATTAGTAATACTTTATAAGGGCTCTCTCTAATCTTATCCGTATGGATTTAAAGTGTGAACATGCTTCCATTATTGGTAAAAAAATCAGCCCGGTTGTTCGAACCGTAGCGGAGATATTTAATTTTTCCTTGGCATCGTGACTTTTAGGCCATATTCAGGGTGGCGCAAAAGCCAGTCTACCAAAATAAAAATTGAATATCTCTATTACGACTCGAGCAAACAAGCTGATTTTTTTACTAATAATAGAGGCATGTTCAAGCTTCATATCTATAAAGACATGTCTAGAGAAACCCTTTGTTAAGTATCACTATTGATCTCAACAAAAAACGTTTTCCTTTTTGACAGACAGGAGAAAAAATAATATACTTAACAAGCGGGTTTTCGCTAGCCATGTCTTTATGGATATAAAGCTTGTATATGTCTCTATCATTGATAAAAAAATCAGTTCGTTTGTTCGACCCGTAATGGAGATATTTAATTTTTTTTGGGTAAACTGACTTTTGCACCCCCCCTGTATATTTAGAACAATTCCATTCTTTCTCTTGATAAATGTGAAAAAGTGATAATTCGAACCGACAAAGCACAATTCTAACGTTATTTTCCAAAATATGATTGGATTCTACCAAGACACGAATATGATGATTAATCTGTTTCATTAATCTTGGAATACAATCATTAATAGGATTTAAGGATGAATAGGAACAAGATAGTAATGAACCGCATTTTAAATGGGTGTAAATAAAAGAACTAGATAACAACTTTCCATAACTATCTCCACTTTGACAATACTTTAGATGATTATCAAAAATTATCGAATATATCAAAAAGATACAAGCGATCAGCGCAGATCAAGCTTCAATGAAAATAGAAATACACACAAGCTGAAAGAATTACAAAAGATAAGCAATTAAGCCAAAACCTAATAGATACAACGTACGTCACCATAACGTTTTCTTATTGTGTTCAAAAATTCTTAACTGAAATTACCATTTTAAAATAATTAATACAAAATATTACAGATTGATGGTGAGATTCATTTAAGTTAAATCTGTTCGCAGTTTCTCATTTACATTCTTCCTCTGTACTACACATTATCAACAAAAAATATAACTCTTTCATAGAAACATAAAAGAATAAAAATGATAGAATCATTACTTTTTCTATCCAAATTTATGAGTCATCTGTGGAATTGATAGAGCTCGTCAAACTCTATTTGGAAAGTTGTTTAGATTCATTGGAAAATACTCCTTAGCGAATCCTGAAGCGTTAATAAAATAATTAATAAATAATAAATTAATTAACAATGTTTTATATGATAAACTTATTTGACAGTAACGAGTAAAGTATGTAATCGACAGAGCTCATCGAGTTCTACTAGAAAAGTTGTTCAACTGGGCTGAAAAATTCTTTAAAACAAATATTTTCCAGAAAAACTCGAATCCTGACCTAAGATATCCTACGCATCATGTGACAGCTTTGTTAAAGAACTTAAAAATAGAGATTTTTTGAACCAGAGAACGAGTTTTGCAAAGCGCAGAAAGCCTCTAAATTTTCATCAAAGTTTTGAATTATTATTTATAAAACTAATATGAAATTTTCCCTTCAAAAGTTGTGTGACATATAGGCAAATATGCTACTTCGTAAAGCTGGTTCAAAATCTCAGCCGTTTTCAAAGTGCTGAAGTTTATAAATATGTGGGGTTGTAGAGCAAGTGAAGCTCTATCCATCACACTAAGGCACCATGCTGAGCAATTCGGCTTTTTGGAGATATGATAGATTCAAGTTGGTGGTGTATTAATTGATGGTATAAGTGACTTTTTTTAAAATCTGTATTATTTTTACTGTAGTTCGATGCGCCTGATCAAGAGGAATCGAATGACTATATTATATTCAAGTTTTGACCTCATTTTTAAGGAGAAAATCGTCAAAAATCTCCAGAAAACGGAAGGGATTTGAAAAAATTTTTTTATGAAAAAGATCAGAATTAAAAGCTCTATCAACTCTGAAAGTTTCATGAAAATCTGAGAAAACTTTTGTACATCATTGGAGAGATGCCATGGAAATACCCTATAATAAAATACGGGGAAGAGATAAAGTTTTGTTGAACGAACTAGTGTTTGACAATGTCAAGTTTTTGAAATGTCTATTAACTTTATAAGATACTGTTTCACATTAGTGCTTCGATCGAAACACTGATTTATTTCTAAGCGTTCGATACAGTTCACAAAATTTTTCTTTCAAACATTAAGGTACTACTGCAGTTGAGGAACTCTCGCCGTCGCCCTCACACAAATTACCCTGTGCGATCTGTCAATCAGCGTACGAGTGTTCCCCAACTGCAGTAATACTATATTTTCTAGTAGAAAATATGTGGTTGCTCCTTTACACTGATACCTTTCTTTTTTTTTCGTTCTACATGAATCGATGTTACATTGGACTGTTGTCTTCTTTTATCAGTTGTTAGTTATTCTGTTTCTCCTTTGTCAACTGTGATAAGAGCGAAGTGACTACACTAAGGCCTCATCAGTTGCGTGCATGGTGCGAGTATCCCTTGACACAGTCGTTATTCGTATGATATAAAGTCTAAAGTGTAAATGCATGGATTCTACAATTGAACTCGATTTTTCGTCCTCTACTGTTCCGATGAACTCTTCATCTCGTCGACGTCTAATAATTACAGTCAGTTTGGCTGTGTTATTTATCGGTCTCATCTATCAACCGTTGCTTGAAGATTTTCCATAACCATGGAAATATCGTTTTATCTCATTTTGGTGTAATTTATTCATAAAAATTGTACGTTCATTTTCAGGTTCTTTTCATTCTATTGTAAACATTGAACAAGAACTAGGGACTGTATTCATTTTAGAATTTCTTTGGAAATCTCCGAAAATTTTTGCATTGCAAAGGCAGGACAAAGACCATGTTTGAGAAGATAAATTTGATATTATTCTATATTTGTATCTATTAACAGGGCTCCTTTGGTGAACGATTGAATTGGTTCGATCGCGTGCACATCATACGCACGCTCCACCATGTCGGTATAGGATGGTTTCAAATACGTGATCCTTTACATAATCTCAAGGTATATTGTTAATTAATCTTTGGAAGTATCCTTATAATTCTCTTTTTCTCTGATTATTAGGTCTATGACAGACGAATTTTGAATGTTACTGTTCGAATGTATGAACCCAAAGAGTTGGCTGATGCTGACAAAATAGCCACGATAATATACTTTCATGGGGGTGGATTTCTTCTAGGTTCTATAGATACACACAATCAAGTGACCTATGTATTGGCCAACTTGACACGTGCACTTGTTATTTCAGTGGAGTAAGTTTTTCTTTTCGCTTGTTGCAAAAAAAGATGTTTCAACTTACTTCTATCAACAATATGTCAGTTCTCATCCAGTAATAATCTGTTTTTATCATTTTGAAAGATACCGTCTCGTACCTGAACATCCTTTCCCGCTGCACTGGAAGATTGTATCTTGGTTACATATGAACTTTTTCGGAATGCTATCAATTATCGAATCGATGTCAATCGAATAGTTTTGACTGGTGATTCAGCAGGTGGGAATTTGGCGTTGGTGACTATTCAATCATTGTTGAAAGACGGATTCACTCCTCATTCTACTTGTCTTTTGTATCCCGCTCTGCAATTCTTCGATTTTTCCCATTTCATTTTTCCACATTTAAAAAGCCGACAGATGTTCTCAACAGACTATTATTCAAATATCCATAAAACGAAAGTAAATGAGAAATATTCAGCCGGTTACGAGACGAAGAGATATGAGTACGAGATAAATAATTCTTCCCAAAACAGCCTAATCCTCTGTAACTTCCACAAACAATGCCTCATTTATTCATTTGCTTCCACAATACATGATATTACTTGATTGTTCTCTTCTTTATAGGTTTGATACTCGCCGCACGTTTACGTTCGTTGAATAAAACTCTCTACCATCACCATTTTCCATCAGCATTTCATGGTGCTCATGTTCTCTTGTATGGTCCATTGAAATTTGATATTGCCTATGACATGGTCGGCCATATGGCAAGAGCAATAGGTGCTTATTTTTAAATCGCCATAGCTAATCAATAGCATCGATTGTTTTTTCTATTCTTCTCAATCAAAAACAGATATATATAAATTGATGGGCTCTAAAATAAGATTGTCTGCTGTTTATTTTATTTTTCCTCGAAGTTCAAATTAAAGATAAAGAAATGGTGAATGAGAAACCTATTGTAATAACAATCTTATGTTTGCGTATAATGTCTCATCAGTAGCGTTTACAAAAAGGTATTCATAATAGTTTGCCACGCTCAAATATCAGTCATTGGCATGTAATTTCGCCTTTTATTTCCTGACCATTTTCGCAGAAAAACAACGAAATAAACGCAACAGAGACCGCTTTCTTGCTACTCGATTAATGTGGATTAAGCAGACGATTAATAAATCGGCATTTTCTAATTGTTTATCATGCATCATTATATGAATATTATATTACTTTGTTCGATTCATTCTATATATGAGTATTGATAAGCTTTATTACAAGAAGGTGTTTTGTATTTATCAATTGATTTTCTAAGAAATCTATTCTTATGTTTTTTGAGATAAAATGCATTATTAAATCATTGATTGCGATCATTAAGTATAAGTGTACGTCACTAAATTCCGCTTAATAAAATTAAGCGATAGATGTATCATCTTAAAAATGAGGAATCTGCTCAAATTTACGTCAGCAATTTTTAAGCTTTACATATTTCGAGTAGGGACAAACAAGTTTGTTCATACTTTATCATAAATTTTGATAAAATATAGCAGAGAGAGAAAGAGAAAAAAATAAATAGAACATGTATGAACTATATAAATTGGTGACAATGCTCTGAAAATTCATTAAATGAAAAGTAAAAAATGTTTCATATGAAATATTTATTCTATTCTAGAGTTTTACAGTTGATTATTTCTGCGTCGCAACTTAATCTTTATTATACACAGCCGGTAGATGAGAGTAAAAGAAAGGTTGATAATTTGCAACATAATTGTTTGCATGTTGCTGTTCTTGCTGGTCCTGAGGATTTTAATGAGCTTGAAGATCTCAATGTAAAAGCAGATGTTCGTGAAACTCTGTCTTATTATTTGGATGAATTCCCATCGAAGTTTATTATTGAAACAAATCATTTATTTTCAATATTTACTTTTGATGAATTGTCGAAACAAAATATAACCATTGAACAATTATTTATCTGATCGGCACCTATTGATATTATTGAACGTTATCAATTCTATTTGGATCAATTATCAAAATCATTTGATGATGTAGATGTAAACATGGAAAGAGAAGTTTTCTATAAATGTTAATTACTAAGATTTAGTCCAATGTGTCAATTTGATTTAGAATATTATAATCCAAAACATTCATCTTTATACGAAATTCTTCTTAATTACTATAAAGTTTATGAATATCATCCGACTAATTTAACCTGTTATACTAATTTATAGTGTGATCGCGGTCCTTTTCCATCATGTTTAAAACTGACTGAAATTTGTGATGGAACAATAGATTGTCTTGATGCTTCTCTTGATGAAGAACATTGTTGCCAACTTGAAATAAATGAATGTAATGAGAATGAATTTCGATATTGGAATGGACAATGTATATCTATATCATTTTATGATGACAAAGAAAGAGATAATTTTGATTGTACTGATGGGTCTGATCACATGGATACGAAATATACTGAGGCCCATTCATGTGACAATACTGGTATGACATTAGAAGTGATGTTTTCTACCAAAAATAAATCTATATCTGATAAATGCTGGTGTGCATTCAAATGTATAATGTACATGCGTATATAAATCAAATGATTCAACTTGTATTAATGTTTGTAGTAATGATGAATGTGTTAAAATAATTGAAAGTACTTAGGGCATACCAAAAGTAGTGAGAGTTGCTGATGAAACTCTACAGAGGAGAGGTAATCAAGTTTCTATTTGAGCAATTATTGAGGCTGATAGCCATGCTTACCCACGCACAATCAATTTGTTGAAGAGACATTTGTTGAAAGTTTTTTTCGAATAATATTTGATTCAAAAAATCATCATCTTGATTACAGCAGACAATGCACTGATTTAGACCGGTTTGTTTGGTTAAGCTTATCAATCAGATGGAGTGTTTGAGAAGTACATAGTATTGGACCCATATAATAAGGTGGTTATAAAATAATTATGATACGTTCTAATGCAATATAGTAAAAAACATCTGTATAAATATATAGTTGGACGTTATCATAATGACTTTTGATGTCCTGAGCACTAGCTGATAATCTCTCCCTTCTCAGTCCGTTAATAAGTAGTTTTAGGGAATTATTGATATAATACCGGTGATTAAAAGTCTGCCCTCTTTCCATATTTGTTTACTTTTTTTAAAATTTTTTGACTATTTGTGTTGAGAAAACACAGCAAGTATTGTTTTGAGTCTAACTTACCCCGTTCAACTAGAGTTAGTGGATATTCTTCGCTTTCAATCCTTCTAGTTCAAAGAGTTTCTTTAGTCAATCATGTCGAACAAAATTTGAACGAAGAAAATAGTTCTTAATCGTTGAATTGAGCATTGTAACCAAGACGATGATTGTTTTAATCAAATATTGTTCGAAAAAAACTTTCAACAAATGTCTCTTCAACGAATTGATTGTACGTGGGTAAGCATGCCTACTAGCCTCAATAATTGCTCAAATACAAACTTGATTACCTCTTCTTTGTAGGGTTTTATCAGCAATTGTCAATATTTTTGGTATGCCATAAGTATATGTATCATTATTCAAATCGCCTTACTCTCACTTTTTTATTTTTTGCCGACTGGTTGCTTCATTGCTTACTGTGTAACAGTGTTTCTCCGTTCAGAGTAAAAGAAACAAAGAAAGAAGTTTTCTGTTCACAACAAGTTCTTTTTAATATAGACAAAAACAAACTAAATGTTAAAAAAAAACATAAGAAAAAGCTAAAAAAAAAAGAGGAGATGAATAACATCAGCAATCAATGCTCTGCAACAGATAGTAACTGAGTCAGGATCTCTTTCATTTGCTCGTATGAAGTTTGTTTTTGATCTTTATCAACTTCCGCTTCATAGGCTTGTAGTGCTAGGAGAAAGAAAAAGAGGAAATACCATGGTAAGCAACTTCTGGAGCAATTGATTCGTGTTCAACTTTGCTTTTCTCTTCCGAGCTTCTTTGATCACAACAAGAGGAAATTTTACTGAGTACATAATCTGGTGCTGATTTACTTTTATGGAACAAATTATAAAAATAAGCCATTTTTGAAGAAGAAGTATAAGTAAAATGTCAAAGCCATATTTTCTTCTCCTTATACTTGTGAGAGGAAAAGAAAGATATTATTCATTTTAATCAATAAATATCGAAAGAAAATATAACTTCTTTCTCTCTCTGTTCTTGCTGTTAATAAGAAAAAAATGTTTGGATAAAGAACATTACAAGGCTTTTCTTTCCTAATGATAATATGAATAATATTTGTTTTTGATTAACAGGGATGGCATGGTTGAGAAAGAGTATCCCTTCTGCTTTTGAAACTTTATCCAAAGCTTTCTCCCGCTTTAGAGAAAAATTCTGATGATTTTTCTCTTAAATTGGAGACAGTTTCTAATGAGCGTTGTCTGATTTTGGAAGAGAGTCTCTACCGAAATTTTATCAATTCTGAGAGATGGATCTTACTTTCACATTGGGATAACTGTCAACTGCTCGATTTTCTTCAGATTGCAGTCATCAGACTATTTTATGTAATCAATAAGCACTTTTTCTTTTTTTATTGGTCTCTACTATTGCAATAGTTGTTCATATTTCAGAATAGAATATCCTTTGATCTGAAATTTTAGCGTTTGTTTAAGCCACTTGTTAATATTTAGAGATAATTTATTAGTTTTCATCTTTTCATTTCAAGAAAAAATTAAAACGTTTCAAAAAAAAATAAAAAGTGATTTTTTCTATTCTCTTGTGAAAATTAGTAGCTATAACACTAATTAACAGCATTTGAAACAACACCAATTAGGATCATTTATTGTAGAATAGCTGCATCCACCATCGGAATTACAGTATCCTATAGGAAAACCAGAGTTGCAACCATAAGGGTATTGACCTTTGCATTTGCCATCACAGGGAGCTGATACAGGTGCATTTGTTGGCGCATTAGTTATAATTGGTGGGTTTGTGACAAATGGTTGTTGATTACAACCATTGAAACAACACCAATTAGGATCATTCATTGAAGAATAGCTGCATCCACCATCGGAATTACAGTATCCTATAGAAAAACCAGAGTTGCAACCATAAGGGTACTGACCTTTGCATTTACCATCGCAGTAGGTTGCTATAGATGATACCATAGCAGGTGCAGTTGTACCAGTACCTGTCCCAGGTGAACATTTAAATCCTGATGTGATTCCAGGTTTATGAATTCTTTGTGTTCCTGTTTTTAAAAAGCAAATAACAGACAAAATCCATGAATTACAGGCTGGATTCGCCTTGCACTCAGCACAGCAAGCTTTTGGATCTAATGTTTGAATAACCTCAAGCTCTCCCCCACCAATGTCACTATCCATGAAATAATAACATCCGTTAAAGCACATGAGCGCTGATTATAGCAGTGGAAGTGGTGGCGTTGTTGTATTACATCTGTCGCCATACCAACCATCGATGTACACACATGGTTTATTTGTAACAAGCTAATCTTGTCCAAGATATTGAGCTACACAATTACCATTGACACATCCAGCAGCAGTACAAGTATCAATATAACAATTTGAACCAGAAAATCCCGGATTGCACAAACACTTTCCTGTCGCCTAATCACAGTATCCATTTGTACAACCATTCGGGCATTTGCCATGGCAATGTTCAACATTACTTAATTTTGGTTGAGATCTACAGTCAACAGATGGTATGTCAGGAAAAGACGTACAAGCTCCTCTTCCTTTTACTGTAAGATAACTATCTCCAGACCAAATGTATCTTAAGAAAAAAATTATTAAAAAGAATAGTTTACATAAAAATTACCTTCGATCGTGTTGAGAGTGAACTGGATATGGACAGCTTCTACCGGCAACAACTAAATCAATCTCATCTCTCGTCCAACGATTTCCAAAAATAGGATCAGAAAATTCAATAATCCAATCCGGAGACACACTTCCTCCACGAGTCATTGACAATTTGTACTTGTGATCCAAACCAGGAATAACAGTGGCACTGTAACCTTGCTTTCGGTCTCCAATTTGAAAAAAATTCAAAGTAACTGAGCTTATCAGATTACCAAACTGCCAAAGTTCCAACTGCATTGTTCCATAGTTTCCAGAATTTTGATTAAATGAGAATATCTAAAACATTTGAATAGAATATAGAAAAAATAATTCTATGAATTTTTTAAAAACTGAGTGTACCTCAAGTCGACGAACGGGTCTCTTGCAAAAAATAGCTCCTAAAATTAAAATTAAATTAATTTATTCATAAACAAAATAATTTAAAATATTATTATTTTTTGAACATACCATCTTTATATTTTCTTGTAAATTTACCAGTATCTTGACCTAAAAGATTAGCAACATCATTCGAACTAAAACAAGATGCACCTTTATCCGATGGTAAAAGATAGGATCTTAAACAAAGATTAAATAAATTAAAAAGTTCTTTGAAAGAAAAAATAAAAAATTCCTAACAATATGGATTAACTATAGAACAAAATCCAGCTGGAAATAATTCATTCCCATTTAAATTTTTTTCATCATTAGGTCCAAGTGTAAACATAGCTCCATTATTTGGTCCCCATTGTAAGATTGAAGATCCATCAGATGTAACACCTGTCCATTTCATATTGACAAACACATAAGTTGGCATACAAAGTACTTTAGATGAGATTTTAAAATACAAAATTAATTACAAAGATAAATAAGAAAGATAAGCTACCTCCAGTTACTCCACTTTGACAATGATGACTTGATTCAAAGTGAACTTGGTTATTGAAAATCATATTTTCTAAAATAAACGCTCCATGACCACCAGGTAAAGCTAAATTGCCTGAGTCATAAAACGAGTCAGCTATATGAGAAGAACAACCATCTTGAAAATTTTTTGTTTCTTTCCAGTAGATCAAATTGAGATTATTAATACTTGTATGAAATCGATACTGTAAATCACCAGCATTATATTGGCCTACAAATACATTGTCATAATCTATATTATGCATAAATGTCGCTGCTAATCCGTTATCTTCACCAGTTGTAGTCCATTCTTTACATGTGCTTAAAGTTGGTAAACCATTTTCATCAATTGCTCTGTCGGTTTTTTTTGGGAAGACACTTGCGAGTACATATGTACCAAATCTTCCGCAACCATGAAAAGTGTTTCCTTCTAATCTTCCAATTTGTTGAAAACTGAGACATTCTAAACCCTCTAAGTGACCTCGACCACCACTGAATCCTTGCTCTTGATACAGGGTGTCCCAAAAAAAACTTACCCCTTTTTGAAATTTAATTTTTCCACTTATAATACTCGAGTTTCAAATTAACTCCTATCGTAATAGATAGAGCTGGAAAATTGCTACAAAAGGGAAGTATTTTTATTTTGAAGTCATTGCGCGGTAGAAAAAGACAATGAAGGAGTTTATTGATTTTGAATTTTGTTCCGGGACCAAATCATCTTTGCTAGGCAAGTTGGTATTCTTCTGATAATTTTTGACAGGAATGATATAGAGGACTGCGGTTTTCACCGTTGGAAAGAGGAGATGAAGACGTATCGAACCACATCCAAAGAGAGTTTTTCTTACTACTTTCCTAAGAGTTTTAATCTGACTTTCTCAAAGAATGGTATTTGCTGACATGTCAGAAAAGTGATTTCCATCAAAATCCAACAAAAACAAAGATTGTTCCGATTATTTTCTTCGGATAATGACGTGATAAATTGCACTTCAACGGTTATAATATTGTACTAGTTGTAGCTCGAAATACAATCTTTACGAATTTTTGTGGTTCTTCAGTTGGTGGTTATGACGCACTTGTAGAAAAAAACAACTAATTCCACCACCATAGGTGGAATGTTGTTTTCGAGAAAATTTACATGAACTCTTAACAAAGCAGTTCGAAAACTCTCTTTGGATGTGGTTCGATACGTCTTCATCTCCTCTTTCCAACGGTGAAAACCGCAGTCCTCTATATCATTCCTGTCAAAAGTTATCAGAAGAATACCAACTTGCCTAGCAAAGATAATTTGGTCCCGGAACAAAATTCAAAATCAATAAATTCCTTCATTGTCTTTTCCTACCGCGCAATGACTTCAAAATAAAAACACTTCCCTTTTGTAGCAATTTTCCAGCTCTATCTATTACGATAGGAGTTAATTTGAAACTCGAGTATTATAAGTGGAAAAATTAAATTTCAAAAAGGGAGAAGTTTTTTTTGGGACACCCTGTATGATGGAATAGGACTAGTTAGAAAGGATATATTCAAGAAAATGCGTTGAAATATTTTAACGTGTGAAAAATATAGTATGTTTAGTGAACAAGAACGGGTTAATATTCGTTAAGTGCCAATCCGCACGTTAAAAAGCATTATAATGTTCACGCGTTTTAACGAACATCCAAAATCTGACAGCACTTAATAGTATTTTTCTCGTGAAACATCATTAAAATGATATTTAACGCATTTTTTGGCGTTAATTTCACTAAAAATATCGTTAAATTAGATTTTATTTTTACATGGGATACATCAGAACAAATATTTATAGAACAAGAATTAAAGATCTGAACGAATTAAAAGCTCGAATCACCCAAGAAATTCAATTAATCGAAAAAAAAACTTTGCATAATGTTTTTCTCGAAATAGGAAAAAGATTGAATTTTTGTATTTCACTGGAAGGTAATACTTTTGTACAGTATTGATAAAAATCATATAAATAAAGAAAAACTTGGTGAATTTCTCTATCGTTTAAAAAAAAAAGTCGATATAGTAAAGTAAAATAGTGGAAATATCGTCAAAAACTTTTAGGAAGTGACTTTCGGGACACACTGTATGTATCGTATTGATAATGAAAAGAATAATCAAACAGTATCAACGAAGAAATTATTCTTGAAAAATATTCCATTTTTAATTGTAGAACTATTGTTTATTCCATTCGATGAAAAATTAGTATTCATATCGTTTTCGTTACTTTATGAGAGAACATGATACCATTGAAATCTTTTCTTTTCATTTAAAAAATCTCTCCACATTATCAAGATTAATCCAAAATGAATTATGCAAACAAGTTATACGATTATCAAATGGTCATAAACATCTATCATTCTTAGCATTCGGTACAGATGTGAATAAAGGAAAATCTAATGCTGATCATCAACGATTATATTCGTTGGATATAACTAATGGACAAATTGACCGTCTGGGAAAAGATTTTCATGGTACTATTGTTGGATATACAATCAAACCTGATGGTGATGGTTCTATGTTAGGAAAACTAGGTACAGATACTCAAATTTATACAAAAGAATTATCGACACATAAATTAATTTATCATCAAGGATGGAATCGAACATATAAAAGAATTTCATTATCATCGAAGAGAAATGATAGTCTTATTGAGTTGATTTATTCATCATTCAAACGAGCAAAAGAAGTTTATCTTATTGATAATATTGATCAACTAAAGTCGGCTAAAGTATTAACAAATGAAAAAAAACTATTTTCACAATGAGAATTACCAAAAAACAAGAATTTATCAGTGGAAGAATCAGGAAGATCAACGAATAACTGAAGATATTTTACATTATCCACCAGAAAAATTTCAATCGAAAATTTTACCCTTATTTGTCCTTATTCATGGTGATCCTAATAGTGCAAATGTTAATTCATTTAATGCAGTTTGGTGCAATTGAATACTATTGGCAGCTTCAGAAGGTTGGCGTGTTTTGAAGCCAAATTATCGAGGTTCAATAGAATATGGTAATCACTTTCGTAGTGCAATTACTTACCAACCATTATTTATCTTTATCAGATAGAGATGCCAATATTTATTTATACTTTTTTTGGAGGATATCCATGGGAAATGCTAGAGAAATATTTAAATGAATCACTAATTTCTTGTTTACATCAAGTACGAACGCCAACACATATGATAACAGGTGAAAAAGATACAAATGTTGGCACCATTAGTCATAGTAAATTGTTAGAACGTGCACTACATTATCTAGAAATACCTATACAACTTTGGATTTTTTCCAATGTGAAGGCAATGCACTGAATAAGTATCCTTGGTATGGTGAAATAAAAGTTCGTGAAGAATTAGAATGGTTGCATATATATGGTAATAAATCAATAAAAACACTCTCTACTATATCTCATGTTTAAATGAAAACTATAGAAACTATACATCGAATGTTTTCATGACATTTATTACTACGATTATATAAATTTATTAAATGTATATACTTATTTGAATCTTTACGGTGTAAGAATGGATGATTGGAAGCGTGAGAGTTGGTGATTGATATCCCGTATTGCTACTTAATAATACTATAACAATTTCTTTCTGTTAATGCGATTGATCATAAGAGAAAATGCCAGTTCATCTCACCTCTTCCTTATGATCTCCGGATTTTAGAGAAAAGACCAGATGTCCGGGAGTTTTTAATGACAAAAACAAGACAATCGTAATAAAAACAACAGGAGTTTCGTAACGAATTCTGATTATCAATTAATAGCACGACTGGATAGTGAATTTTTGATTAAATATCAGAATCAGAAAGTGTGATAACGATGATCATGTTGATTAAAAACGTTTTTCTTAAATTGTATTGCTTTCTTTATCTTTTTCTTCACTTATCTTTTTCTTTATTTATCTTTTGCTTCGTTTTACGTGACTCTCATTCTTGATTGAAAAACAAAAAGAAAACTTCTTATACCCATTACGATCTCCTTGCGAATCGTTTAACGAACTTCCGGTTACATATCCGGAGTTCGCCATGGCCTGAGATGAAAAGTACGTCATCCGATCATGATACTTATAAATATGAGTATATTGCAAGTTGATTGTACCGTTGTATTCTTGAACGTATTTCTATATTGATTTGAATTTTCAATTCTAGATTGATTAAAATTTGTTTGATACGACTCTCAAGCAATATTGAAACGTGTCATGATAGATTGTCTCAAATTTTCTTTTTGCAAAGAAACCATAAATTAACCTTTTCTTTCTTTTCTCTTGCTGTTTCGTTCTCGATTCTTTACTTTTCGTTCTGCTCTTTTCTCTTTTCTTCTTACTTCCTTTGCATTTGTTGCCTTTCGGTGGTATATTAAGAAAAAAAATCACAATGCAGCCGGCTGGTGTAACGTTATCCCGCTTCACCGAAGTGGATGATCTCGAGATTCTTCACTGGCTTGACAACGCGCGCGATGGTTCGAAGTTCACAGCCGCTGTGCACAAGACGATGTTCAGCGTTGTGGAGACAATCAGTTGGTACCCGTATGTAGCGAAGAACTACTTCCAGCCGTTGCTGTACGATCCTCGCAACGACTGCTTTGTGTTATTAATTGTACTCATGCTCGCCTCTGTTCTCCCATCCGCCATATGGCTTATATTCGATTTCACGTGGTGGCGCGGAATCGTTCACATCGTTCTTGTTCTACAATTTGCTGGCACATTCACTGCTATCCTGCACAACACGTCGCACAAAAAGTTGTCGTCCTATGCTGCGCTCAACGGTGTCGTCAATTACCTATTAACGCCGCTACTTGGACAGACGTGGAACACGTACTACTTCCACCACGTCAAACATCATCATGTCGAGGACAATGGGCCCAACGACCTCTCCAGCACGCTACGGTTCCAGCGCGACAGTTTTATTGACTTTTGCCAGTACTTTCTTCGTTTCCTCTTCTTTGTGGCTCTCGAACTGCCTGTGTACTTCATCAAGCGCGCGCAGTACTGGAACGCATTCGCCACGTTTGGTGGAGAAGTCGCGTCATTCACCATCGCCGGTCTCGCCACCAAGTACAATATGTTTGGCGGCCTCTTTGTTTTCTTCCTTCCGCTGGTTATTGTACGCTTCGGTATGATGAGCAGTAATTGGGCACAGCACTCGTTCATTGATTCGACCAATCCCAAATGCAACTACAAGTCCAGTGTCACATGTGTTCGACACTTTTACAACAAAGAGGCCTTCAACGACGGCAACCACACGAGCCACCACCTCAACACGCATCGTCACTGGAGTGAGCACCCGACGCACCTCATCAAAGAGCTCTCCACCTACTATGAAAAGCGTCCGATCATCTTCCAACAACTCGGATTTATGAACCTCTGGTTCTTGCTCATGCTGAAGAACTACAAACGCCTCGCTCAGCTGTATGTCCATCTTGGTCCCGAGTCCGAGCGACCGTCCGAAAGCGAGATCATCGCTCTGCTCAAGTTGCGCGCGCGTGCTTTCAACGAACAGGAAGTGCAGCACTGCTATCCGACGTCATCGCCATTGCAGCGCATCCATACGACAAACCGTATTGAGTGACAAACTTTAGTTCATTATTCCTTTTTCTTATCCGTTTTTTTACCCCATACACATGGCTAGCGTAAGAATGCGCCAAATCGAAACACCCCAAGTTCGGGTATTATATTCAATTTCCATGCATATGCGAAAAATATTTTCTTTTGTATAAAAAAAAACAAAAGAATACATATACGTTTCATTTAGGTCTGTACTAAACTCTTGAGAAAGTGGATGAAGGCGAAGATGAGTTTAGAAAGAGACTTTGAAGAATAAGTAAAGCAAATATGTTTCACTTGCTCACCATATGATCGATTCACTATTAATAAATGTAACCACATAAATATGGCTGAACAAATCCGATAAACTATCCAATATTCTTTCAACTATAAATAATAACTGTATATTCGAACATTTGTTTAAAGTGTAGATCACTATCTAGTGAATTGAATCGACCACTCGTTGAATAAAGTGATCAGATCTTGATAAACTTATGATCTCGTTATTCTCATATACCTTAAGCCATGTGTCGACTAGTCATCGATGAGAACGATTCATTAGCTCCTAAACGTGGTGACAATTCCAATCAAAGGCAAAGTCGATAAAATCCAACATTCGCTTCTTCTAGAACATATGTTTTCAATTTTATCTTTTAGGTTAGCGTTGTTTCTGTTCAAAAACAAATTGAACCGTAGGCCACGAAATTAATGAAATATCTTTTATCTACCATTTCCTTTCTTTGTTTTAGACAAAGAAAATATCTCAATCGAGCAGTTTTCATCGTCTTGATATTATTGGCCATTAGTGGGATAGCTATAAGTGCCATCGTTTTACTTCGAAATCAAGAAAAAGAAGAGAAAATTCTTTTCACGAGCATGTCGACAACTCTCGTTAGTAGCACTGTCACTACTACAGAAATGCCAAGTATATTCATTGCTAATGAACAATTCATCTAATCATGCTTTGTTATAGATACTTGTTCTAGGACTTAAAAATATCAATCTGAAAGTTATCCAACTGGTCTGAATCCTCGATCAATGGTGACGGGTGATTTTAATCGAGACTTATTCGTAGATCTAGTTGTAACCAATTATGATTCGGATTCGTTGAGTGTAATGTTGGGAAATGGAGATGGCACATTTCAAATATCACTCATTTTATCGTCAGGAGATGGATCACGTCCACAAGAAATTAGAAGAGTTGCTTTCAACAACGATACAATGTTAGATTTGAGTAGGTGCTTTTGTCTGTTGTCGATGGAAATCTTTCTTCAAACGTGACCTGTTTGTTTTTTATAGTTGTGACATTATCTGGAACACAGAAGATAATGATTTTGTTTGGTATTGTAACAGACAATCTCTTTAACTCATCAGCTTCTGAACTTTCTTTCGATATTGATGATGTGAATTCGAACGGAAATATCGATTTAATTATCAGTCGTGGCTCAAATACTACAGATAATAAGACATTGACGGTTTTTCTCAATGGTGGCGGTGAGTCTTTGTTTGACAGCGTACACTCATTTAGTTTTGAGACCACGACTAATATCTTTGCAATATTCATCCACGATTATGAGTATGATGGAAGAAATTACCTAGTTGTGTGTGGTGATGTGGATCTTTTGATACTGGATCATTGCACAGCGGATGGTAATGTTTTGGAATATAGATACGCTGATGGATATTTTATGTATGGAGTTCCATCAATGGTAATGAAAGGAAGATTTAGTGATGATGATTTAGTATTTGTATCGTAATCAATCTCAGCCCTTTGCTGGGAGATCAACTGGTTTACGTAACAGACAGTGATCCAACAGGTCTCGCTCGAATGAATTTCAACAATGATGGCATTGAGAATATAGCTATTTTAACATATCATGGGACTCTGAACGTGATTGTTGGAGAAAGCAGTGGACTTTTTAATCTAAATTATTTATCGTTCAAAATAAATATAAGTAGTACTTATCATGAATGTTGTCATTCATTAAGAGCGGCTGATTTGAATCAAGATGGAATGAATGACCTCGTTTTT
>JAJEKB010021088.1:979901-1007168 GCA_022393335.1 Macrotrachela quadricornifera | reverse complement strand
AGTCACCGTGTTGTTACGTAATGCATCAGCCAGATGTTCTGCACCTATTTCTCCTATGCTATTGCAAGAGAGGTTAAGTGTGGTGAGTGTCTGTATGTCAAAGTGAAGATGAGTAAGAGTGAGATTAAGATAGAATGAGAGTCACCGTATTCTTTCGTAATGCATTAGTCAGATATGCGGCACCTTTTTCTCCTATGCTATTGAGGGAGAGGTCAAGTATGGCGAGTGTCTGTATGCAAAAGTGAAGATGAATATGAATGAGATAACGATAGAATAAAAGTCACTATATTTTTTCGTAGAGCATCAGCCAGATGTTGCGCTCCTTTCTGTGATATTTTATTATCGGCTAGATTAAGTGAGGTGAGTGTCTGTATATAAAATGAAGATGAAAACCGGATTGACGATGAGTGATTTAGAATTACCATACTATTTGGCAATACATCAGTTAAATGTCGGATCCCTGCATCTTGTATTTCATTGTCAGCCAGGCACAAAGTAGTGAGTGTCTGAAGTGAAAAGTTAAGTTGGATATGGCGGAAAAAATGCCATGGATTACGATTACCTTGTTATTTCGTAAGGTATCAGCTAGATGTCGTGCCCCTGCGGATTTAAAGTTATTTTGGTTAACATTCAGTTTGTTGAGTGTCTATAAAGGGAATATAGATTGCTAGAAGGTAGATGGATTTTTATGCAATGATTACAAGGTTTTGGTGCTATGGCATGACGGATTTGTTGTGCGCCTGAGGTTGAATTTCATAATATTTCTTTCAGAGATTAATTTATGTGATATCGAACTATTTTAGGTGCATGTTTTGTTGTAGTTACTCGTGGTGTTTGGGTGGAATGTTTACCGGGGCCGCGAAATGGGCCTCGGAATGTGTCAGTGTAAGTGTTGGAAAAATTTGTACAATATGCGTGCGCAATGAAAAATCGCCTGACGATAGAAAGAGGATGGTAATATTTTCCTACCACAAGTAGAAAACCTTTTAACGGTTGTATGTTCTGTGTACGTACTTGTGGAATGCCGCGCAGCGAAAACGTTTTTGAGTTCCTTCGGTCACTATTTTCTAGTGATAACATAGTTTCATTAAAACTATGAATTCAGTACTTGTTTCAGAAGCAAATATCGCCGAAGGCGACAGTTTCTGGAAGGCCAATAAAAAGAAAATCTCGAAAAACATATAATTCATTATGATAAAACTTTTTTTTTTGGTGAAAGAAGAAGAATATTTTTTATTTTATATTCGGGCATCGAAGGTGTAACCTTTTGAAACTTCATCACGAAGCTTCACTTGAAATTGAATTTTTTTCATGAAATACGAACCAGTTTTTTTAGAGTTACTAAACAGACATATAGTGTTTAGTTTATATTCAGTCACCGAAGATGCCGATGCTTTCAGCTGTTATATCTCTTGGAAGATGAACGTGAACTTGACAGCATCTTTTACAGTGGAAGCCGCTCTATGCGTACTGGATTATGAAATCATCATATACTATTCTCTTTTTTCATAACTAAAAATTGCAAAATTTGTATTTATTTGGGCATTTACACTCCCCCTCCCCACTTTCGCGACCCCTGAAACACAGTGTTTAACCGAAAATGGTGGTGTTTAGAAAAGCTGGTCTATGGTCAACTAAAGTGGCAGATATTTTAACGTTGTTTTGGGATTTGATAAGGGAAATTGGCGAAGTGGTCTAAGGATTGTGTGGTTATTTTCTACCTTTTAATCGGAAGCCACGCTATTTATATACAGTTTGAAGGATTCGTTCGTAAATGTTAAATTTAGCTTGTGTATTGAGTTTTTACTGACTTTTCGTGTGAAGCAACTCGTGTATTTGATAAAAATCAGACGTTTGAATTTTAACTGGGTGGTCTATTGAAATAAAGGTGTCAATAAGCCTAGCTTGTGAGCAGTTTGTTGGAATGGTCGGACAAAGCGTCTCCAAGATATGAACACGTTGTCTGAAAGAACGGAGAAGCAGAACAAGTAAAGGGGTCGTGGCCGAAATTCCTTCGGAAAATTGTATAGTATTATGTAAAATAGGGTGCTTAGTCATTTTGTTTTGTTTTCGTACAAGACAGATCTTCTTGGAAATTATTATAAGCGTTATCTTATGTAAAAATTCCAGCAAGAAATCAGGTTATACTTGATTGTAATTTGATCAATAATCGGATATAATCATATAGTTCTAGTCGATTAATATTCAATTATGAATCAATTATTATCAAAAAGTAATCAAACGAATCAGCCAGAAATTCATTATACCACAATGCTGTTGATTATAATCGATTCAATCTAGTTGCTGTTTCTGGTAAAAGTTGACCTCTCCGTATTTTAATAATATCTGTTTTAATATTCGTGGGTTTAAGCTTTACTGTTTTTTTAAAGGCTTACCTTTTAATGTTCTACAGAATAGTGTACTGTTTAATAATCATCAGTAATATCCCTTATTCATTAAAACACACTTCAGATGGACAATCGAAGATGGAAAATGTTTTTAAACCAATTCTTAACGAATTTTTGAGGAACTACTGGGACTTATTGTTTTGAGATTTTTTTATAAATCCGGGATCTTTTTTTCTATCCCCTATATTACGAAAGTATGATATTCTAACGGGTGTACCAATATAAATGACCTTCTTAGTATTTTACAAATTTCTTCCTTATTTTTTCTTACGGCTAAGAAGTTTTTTTACCAAAAGATGCAGCTTGAAATTCTCTACAATACCATATATTTTTATAAAGAAAATCTACTTCAAAAATATTTGAAAAAAGAAGAAAAATAAAAACATACAAAATGCTCTACTTTCGAACTGATTAGGCCCAATGAATGACTATACTTTGTATTACCGATTTTCATTACTTCATTGCACTAAAAAAAAAAAACATATGAAAAGATACAGCGTGAATAGCTGTACAATTTACATAAGACCAATTATTTAATAAATGCACTTTTTGTTTTTAAAGTAGACATAACGTTGAGCAATCAGATTTTGACTGTGTGGAAATGAATTTTTTTTTAAAGTACGATGAATTTATATTGTTCCCACCTTATTTTCTTGTAATTTTCTTGACAGATTGTAGAGCTTTTCATGCTGCATCTTGTGGTGTATTTTATTTCTTTTTAATACAGCATATCAGATAATAAAAAGATGAAATAAGAAAAACTAAATTCATCGTGCACTTAAAAAAATTCATTTCTATACAGTCAATATCTGATTGCTCAAAGTTAAATCTATTTTACAAACAAAAGGTGCAATTATCAAGTAATCGGTCTTATGTAAATTGTACAGCTTTTCACGCTGTATCTTTTCGTATGGTTCCTATTTTTAATATGATGAAGCAATAAAAATTACATGCAAAGTATGATCATTCATTATTCCTAACCAGTTTGAAAAAAGAGCATTTTATATGTTTTTATTTTTCTTCTTTTTTCAAATATTTTTGAAGTAGGTTTTCTTTATAAAAATATATGGTATTGTAGAGAATTTCAAGCTGCATCTTTTGGTAAAAAACTTCTTAGCCGTAAGAAAAAATAAGGAAGAAATTTGTAAAATACTAAGAAGGTCATTTATTCTGGTACACCCGTTATATAGGATATATGTAAATAAATTCCAACATAAATAAATTTATCGGTGGATTAATTTTATTCCAGCGGATATATTCCGAAAAATTATTTTATTCCACAGATTATTCTCAAAACTCCATAACATCAAATAATTTCTTAACGGATCTTATTTCTTCCAGTAGATCTATTTGAGCTACATATATCTCCATGGACACTCAACTGCATTCAACTCCATAATATGAATCGATCCCAGAGGATCTACTATTTTTCCAGTGGACATATTCTATACAACATAGGATCGATTATGAACGTTAACTAAGGCTCTAAAACTTTTACATCTAATTAAAAACGCCGAATCGCTCAGTGGTTAGAATAGTGGCTTCTACGTTTATACATTTAAGGTTCGAATCCTTGTTCGGTCACTCTTCTTTTTATAAGTTTGGACTGCTTATGAATAATATGTCAACAAAATTCATATTATAATTCCAATGAAAACTTTCTTTCTAGATGTTACAAAAATCTGGAACTTTTTAATTTAAAAATTGTTCGAATTTTCAGTAAAAACTTTAACGAAAAACTTCGCAGGTTCATGCACCTCAGACATCTACTATATACTGTCCTTCGTAGTTTTGGAAAGAGTCATCAAATAACTGAAAACTTATCTGTAATAAAATAATCTCTGAAACTGAGGCAAGTGGGTGTTTATGGTACAAGCCAATATCGGATTGAGCTAGAAGATCTTCGTGAAAGAATAGGCACTATGAATGAACAAATGAAAAGACTATTTTACTCACCGTATTGTTCCACAATGCTTTAGCAAGAATCGATGCACCTTGGTGTGTGATCTGGTTGTTCGACAAGTCGAGTTCCGTACACTTTTTTTCGATGATTGCCTCGTTGATTACACGCTGGATGTCTGAATCAGTCAATGTCTTGGATGATAGATCCACTTTTGAAGCATCTTTAAGTTTATTTCGTTCGAGTTTTTCCATTATGAGTGCGAGTGGTGATCGCTGTGGCATAACAGGATTAAGGTTTGGTTTGCCTTCTGGAGTCGGTTGCAACGACAAAAGCTTAATTAAGGGATATTTTGGTTGTGTTTCTACCAATTGAATCATATGAAGCCCATCAGGAAATTCAAGACAGCCCTTGACTTGAAATTGGCGAGCGGCGGGGAGCAAGAATTCGTCTTCTTTCGGGAAGCATGAATGTGAGCTAATGTTTTTGCTCGAGAGGCATTCAATGCTGAAGAGAGTTCTTGTTCCAGTCTTGCTTAAAAAGCATTCATTGTTGAGCACTTCAACAGATTCAGTACATGAAGAGAAGCCCCACCATATAACTGTACTTCCTTTCAGATATTGGGCACTCAAATCTACGTTGACGCCTCTATAGACAGTACGAGAAGTAGACGGTATTTTTCCAAGGGCATTGACAACGAGCCGGAGATAATGAAACCATGGTTTCAACTGTTGTCGATCCTCTGCCCGTAACGTGTTGTTAAAGATAACGTAAAAAGATTTGTCGTGTGGCTCCCATTCCATTGTATAAAGCATGATGGAGCCAGATTCATCAATTGTCAAATTGTCTTTTGGTTTGTCACACTTCTTTTTAGCTATATAAACCATATGTTCGACATCAGGAACAATCAAGGTGAGATAAGTGACAGCTTCTTCAAGTGAAACAAGAGGCATGTTCTCAAAGCCTTGAATAGGCATCAGCATTTGTCGTGGTTCTGCAGCAATATCGGAAAATCGAAAAGATTGCTTTGATTCGTCAACATAATTCGAGGCCATGTTGAAGGTTAGATCTGAAGTGAGAAAATTCGTGTTTTACGTCGCATCCATAACATGTCACATTGAAGAAGAGATAGATACACTATTTTTTGAGTTCTTACCAGATTTTTCGTAATTAGAGACTTTCGGAGTCGACACTAATTTTGAAAAATAGTCATAAGACGGTAAGATTATTTTTCACTACCTCCAAGAATTGAATACTCAAAAGAAATAATTATTGTTATTATACGAATTTGCCCCATATGGACATCTTCCTGATGAGAGAGTCGAAGCATTCAGAGCTGTACTTGATAAAGCAAGTTAAAGAGTTGCTTGGAGGCTGTTTTGATGTTCATATCTAGTTAGATAGAATTTTTTACACTGATCATGAATGTATGTTTAGAATTGTGTGAGAATCGAAAACTCGAAATAGATGCGATACTTTTCAGACGCTCCATTCACTGGGTTTTTATTGGTTTTAATTTCTAGGGGATATGTAAAATCGGTCAAATCATATATTGAAGTTGCAGCTCCAATCTAGGTAGAGTTTGTTTGCATTTTTCGCTGAGTATAGTTTTGAAGGGTATAGAACTGGGTGTGATACATTTTGTACATATTGTGTACATGTGAAATCTATTCTTGAACAAAAGCACGAATCGGATATCTATTTTCACTTTCCGAGACTGTTCTTCTTATGCTTATCAAGTATGAATACTTTTTTTAACATTCTAGTCCTAATTCATGAAATTCTTTGATTGTATTATATTCGACAGTTACATATAAATGTAAGCATACAATTGTTTGAAGTATCGTGTATAATAATAGAATAAGCATTGTCAATCGTTCTGCTCTGATATTCGATTTATTTGGATTGTTGAATTTGTCACCTTCTAGTTCTATGAACTTGATAAAGTTGCTCTATTTCCTCTTCTCGCAGAAGCTCGCGATATTAAGCATGACACGTTTTCTTTACCGTGTCGTTACTTTACTGAGTTAAGCAACGTTCTTAGTTATCATTGTGCAAGCGATCAATACCGGAAATATTATTGTTTTGTTGCTTTTCGAACACTAGACAGCTAAAGCGTTGTTATGGTCATCCTCCCTCAAAAGCGATCTCAGCCGAGGAACGTCCAAATGGGCTGAAATTTGGAGCATATGTTGGGGCTGAAGTGAGGCGGCTGTGGTAAAATTTTCAGTTCGATACCTCGACACTGGACGGAGATATGAATAAAATACGAGGTTAAAAATAGGTCATCTCATCTTCAAGAAATCCCAATGAGCCTTGATTGTATGTAACATTTTTTTTTGTTTGAAAGCTTCTTACTAGGCCCAGCCTACTTGGAAGCCCTTTTTTTCAAATTCATCCTTGTAAGCGAAAAAAAAGAATAAAGGTTCGATCACCCAAAAAGCCCATAAAAAAAAGCATACTTTTTCGAAGAGATGTGCTCTTATAGGATAAAAAAAGATCCATTTTGAAAAAAGGGCTTCCATATAGGCTAGCCCCAGTGGCAAGCTTTCCAACAAAAAAAAATGTTTGGCTTCATCTTGTACTGAGGAGTACTGGCGTTGGAGATACTCCGTCGAACCCACGTTCTGACAAAAGATGAAAAAGATTTTTCGTTTTTTAAAAAGAAACCTGTTTTTCGAGTAATGCATCGCGAAAATCATAAAAATCTTAGTAGAAACGAGGTGCCAAAAGAAAATTCATACTATTTCTGAAAATTCTGGAGACGGGCTGTCCTCCCATGCATGTATCGAAATTTCGAAATTTCTGACGAAAATTGACTATTTTTTAAGGGAGGAGATGGCCTTATGTTATGCATTACTGTTAACAAGTAACCCAAGTGTTATTGCATTATAGTTACAAAAGTTATGTAAAATAAACGTATTCTGTACTACTGCTCATTTCAAAATGAAATGCATTCGACTGTTTTTTAATTCACTCAGCAACGCTAATAGCTTTTGAGTTCGAGTTTTCACTGTTAGAAAGAGAATATTTGCAGGCATAAGTCTACTAGAGAATCGAAATATTTCAAAGTTTTTCCAGAGACTTTTCAAGTTGTTTTTTTAAAATTACTGTACAATTCCTTTGATTAGTTATATTATCAATTTTAGTTGAAAATTCAAAATCTCACGAAAAAAGCAGCATTTTTTGCTAAAACTTTCAGAATATACATATAAGATGGGTCATCAGACCTCTCTAAGAGCAAAATTTCAGGTCGAAATTCTACAATTTTATTTTTCGTTAAATACCTCAGAAAGAGGTCAAACTTTAGTTAAAAGATCATAAATTTCTAAGCCAAGGTCGAAAAAGTCTAAGAATTCCAGGATTTGTGGAGTAGACTTTTGGCTACAATATGGTTAAATTACAATTGAACATACATAGAATCAAAGAAATCAGCTAATTTTTTTGGAGATCTTCTTAAAATTTCATAAAAAAACTTTTTCAAATATTTTGATTCACAAACAGGCTTATGTCTTCATCCAGAAAAGCAAAAATGATTGGTTTTTTCAATCAAAATAATGAAAATTTCCTACAAAAGTATCACTGACGCTAATCAAAACATGAAATTTCTGCTAATAAAACGGAAACTTCAATCAATGATTTTAGAAAATAATCGATTGAAATTGAATCCGAGGTGGACACTTATTTCATCCCATTACTTTTCATCTCATAACACTACGTTTCATTCATTTCGTCCCAAACTCATTTTGTTCCATACATTATATCCCTTTACACTTTGTCCCATTGGATAATGTTAGCCACAAGTTCCGGCGGAACCACCATCTCTAGATGACAAAGTAACAAGTTGAGGATGAGGGCTAAGTAAGTGACATGGTAACCTGACACGGTACCTCATTATTTTGTCACCCAAGGATATGGGTTCCACCCTGACTGCAAGCAGCTCATGGATTCATAATTAGTCACGCTGACGGTCGCAGCTCTTGCGCTGAAAAATACGTTTTTCATCTGATTGTCGGCGTTGTATGTACACGAATCCACCATGGTATACAATGGGTTCTACTCTATTACTGTTCAGAATTTCAATATAACCCACAGGTCGTAAGGATAGCAACACTTTCTTAAATAGCAAACGAGAGAAGCTTTACATAGTAAACAGGATCTGAGTGTGAATAGTCTGTTTTCTTTCTATTCGTCTTTCATTAAAGTTAGCTAATCGTATCAAAGAAGAAGTAGAGACAACCTGTAGAGGCACATAGTGTATGAGACAAAATGAGTTTCGAGTCAAGTACATGGGACGATATAATTGGGGCATAGTGTAACGAGACGAAAAGTAATGAGATTATATGATAGGGTATCCACTCCGAAAACATAATGAAAAGCAATTACTTTTTAATCAAATTCGTGGTATTAAATTGGCGAAAACACATTGAAACAAATTATCTTTTTAATGTAAAATCGATCAAAAGTGAAATTTTCACCTATAAAACGGACAATTTTAATCGATTATTTTGAAAAATAACTGATCGAAATTCATTCCGAAAACATCATGGAAGATAATTGTTTTTCAATCAAATTCATGGCGTTATAATGGTGAAAAATGTAACAAAACTAATCATTTTTTTCATTATGTAGTGTTCCTGATTTCAGGTGAATTCATGCATTAACATCATGCGGATTTCATGAGTTTCCATCGTGCAGATTTGATATATTTTAATGATCGTCAAAACATTGGATCCTAACATGGAAAATGAGAAAATTTAGATAAAGCCCACAGAAGGAAATAGATCCAAAATAGTGGCGTAACCAGGGGTGGGCATGCCTGGATGCCGCCCGGGCATTGGAAAAATTTTAAAACCTAATAATCACCATTGAAAATACAGACAATAGATGTGAAAAAACAGTTAATGACATCTGTAGAATAAAGTCTAGACACACTGATGAGTAAGAAATATCAGTTGCTTGTTTACTTTTCGTTTCTGTATATATATATATATATATCAGATAATTAAATAACCGATTGATTATTTCATAAACAGCTTATCAAAAACCAGTTTGTTAGGATACGAGAGAAAAACTCTCGTTTCTATATGTTTTATTTCGTTCGTTTTCTTATTTGGTATTTTCCTTTTGTTCTACTATTGACTTAAATATGTTTGGAATTTTTCTTTTCTGTCATCACATATATGTGGATTTTTTCTTTCCTATACATAACATATGCTTTGTCTTTTCCTTTGACAAGTACTTGCTTTCCTTACGTGTTATTGTTTGTATGTATTACATCTGATGGGATTTTCCTGATCATTTTACCTCGATCATTCGTTGGATATTTCCTGAAGATGTGTGATGTCCTATCCTATATAAAGCTGATGATTTTGTATAAATGAACAGAGTGTGAAGTGAACACTTTGCTGTCTTATTATCATCATCCGACAATATAGAGTTAGCCACCTATCATTGGTGCATTTTGGTCGATTATTTGTCAATCCAACAAGTGGTCATTCAGCATTTGACAAGCGAACATCTAGCTCAGTTTATTTAATTTTGAAATGAAGAAAACTTCTAACGAGCCTAAACGTGGAACTATTCAGTCGTTTTTTAGTTCACAGACTACAAAAAAGAAAAATTGTGATGTTTCTTTAATCTCAAGTGAGTTTATAGTCAATCAAACAGTTCATATTAAGACATCATAGTCTACGGATGAACAACAACAAGAACCAACTTTTCCGTCTTCTTCAAATGATCAACAACGAACACAAATTCGTTCATTTTCTACAAGCTCCCTTGACTGTAGTCAGCGTCTCAATCCCGAAATCGACAGTGTGTTTGGGTGTTTGTCCGCACCTCGGATTGGTTAATTTTTTCGACCAATCAGAATGCATCTTTGCTATGATTCACACACGCTCAAGTAGCCTACCATGGGCAGGTCTTCAACTACTATATATTGGTGGTACTCCCTGTTATCGAGACCTATCCCCTTGGCTTCAGTCGGAACCTTAATCTCTAAAAGGAATGTACTTGTCGGTAGAGTATTAGTGCGAATCTACAGTCAAGGGACCTAGTGGATCGCCTCGATCCACGCTACTTGTTTTCTTGGGTTTATCAGACTTGATCAGTTTGATGCACAAACATTAACTAATGAAATTGTGAAGTTTTTATTGTCGTTAAATATCAATTTAAAAGATGGTATAGCGTTATGTTTTGATGGGTAAGAGTAATGAACAACGATTCATAATCAGAAGAGGGTATATGATATTTCTACTTTTAGAGCATCAGTAATGTCGGGAACCAATGCTGGGATTCAAACTTTATTACTTGAGCAATACATTCCAAATGCGATCTACGTACATTGCTATGCACACAAATTGAACCTGGTCATATGTGATGTTACAACTGCTGTTCCATATTTATCAGAATTCTATTCAATCGTTAGTAAAATTTATACTTATTTTCATAAATCAAGTACTACGAGCGAAACATTCAAACTAGTTCAACAACAATTAAATTTAGGTAAGAATATCTCGAGTTTATTTATTAACATCGAAAAATAATAGTTTTCTTTTCGTACAAAATTCTAGCAGCTCCATCACTGCAATCAAAAGTTGGGCTGAAACAAGTTGGGATAGCCGTTGGAGATCTATCCACTCTATTATCCAGAATTACCAAGTCTTAATCAAAAGTTTAGAAGAATTAGAAGATGAAGGCACAGAACGTTCGACTGATGAACGTGGTTTATTATTAGCGTTGAAAGAATCGTTATTCATCGTCACCATTTTCATTTTGGATTGTCTGCTTGGTAAAATAAAAATTTTATCCGATCATTTAAAATGTAAGGTTTTTTCTTTAAACCTACGACATCTTGTCTTTTCTAACTTTATCATCAACTGTACCACTTTTTTATGTTGTTCTAGCCAAACCACTAGATTTTGGTACAGCTCATACCTTGATTACTACTGTTATTAATCAAATTGGCGAACGTAGAAATGAAGAAGATTTTTCTAAATTATATGATAAAATCATCGAATTTTCTACTGAAAATAATATTGATTTAAATGTTAAAATGAAAGTAAGAAGAACAAGAACAGTTTCTACTAGACTTAATAACTGTTTAATTACATCTACAATTGGACAACGTGAAGAAATTGATAATAAAAATAAATACAGAATGTTAATTTTCTATCCAGAAGTGATTCTATTCTTCTTGAAATGAATGATCGTTTTTGAAAAACAAATCTGGAAATTTTGCGTGGTATTTCATCGTTATCGCCTGATAGTTCAACATTCTTAGAGATAGAAGAATTGAAAGTCTTATGTGTGATGTCACAATGTGATATTCAACTGTTAAATAATGAAATTCAAGTACTAAAACTGATGTTAAAAAAAAACAAAACCAAAATATATAATCGATTTGTATTTTGAAGTTTTACCATTAAAACAAGCGTTTCCATGTATTCTATCACTTATTATCGGTGCAATGACAATTCCAGTATCATCAACCACAACAGAAAGAACTTCTAGTAAAATGAAGCTCATTAAAACTGCTGCACGTAACAGTATGTCTGACAATAGACTCAGTGATTTATCATTACTAGAAAATGAGAGAGATTTTAGTATTGATTATGAAAAGATAATTGATGCATTTGCCATTCAGTAAAAGAACAGTCGAATAATACTAAAATAGTTATTGTTTACTTTTTTTTCTTTTTTTTTTGATTAACTCCACTTAATAAAAGAACAGACACATTGTTTTCTCTCTTCTTAAAAAAGCAAAAATTGGGAGTCTCAATTGAGCCTCAGAAAGAATTTTAATCATTGTGAATAAAGTTTTTCAAAGATTGTACGGCACCGCCCGGACACCCACGATTTCCTGGTTACGCCACTAATATGTACATTCGTAGTTGACTTTCTACCTCGTACGTAGAAATATAAATCAAGGTATAATAATACAGAATGAAGAAAAATGAAACAGTTGAAAAAGAACTCTCTTGTTTGTGAAAGTTCTTGTAATGTCGAAAATCAATTTTACAGAATTTTTTCCTTTTTGAAAAAGAAAAAGTGCAGCTATAAAATAAGTTGTCTTTAGTAAATTGTAGATCTTTTCATGCTACATCTTTTGATATATTTTGTTTTTAATACAAAATGTGTTAAGTAGTGTAAAAATACCATAGAAAAAGGAACTTTTTTTGTCTGAGGGAGAGTGCCATTATACTCAAATAATTAGAATCCAACTAATTGCGACTCTAGTAAGGATCATAATTGTAATTTTTTTAATAAATGTCCAAATCTCATCTATACATTTCTCGAGATACCAAAAGACATCAAGGGTAAGTTTTTGAAGAGTATTAAGTGGCAGCGAGGTCAACTCTTTGAGGACTAGCTGAAAATACCAAGGATAAGTTTCGAGGACTTGGAATTTTTCCCATTTACTAAACTGATTCTGTTGGATATTTCCTATGTCAATGTGGTATCCCTTTTTGTTTTAAATTCTTTCGTATAGATCGTCACTTAGGACTTATATTTATGTCACAGGTATATCTTTGATTGTTTAACTTACTGTAAAACTTTCGGCCCCGTGGAATATATATTTATTAAGAATGATACAAATATGTCTCATATTCTCAAACAATGGTGAACAAAAATTTGCTGTTTTTCTGCTAAATTTTCCTCTTTTTTTTGTATTCTCAATAATATCAACTTTTGATAAATAATCCATCTCTACAAGTTTTTCTTAGATATTGCACAGATAATTCTGTCCAAAAAGCTTTGAATAGCAAGAAAACAGTTGATTTTGGTTCATCCCTATTTGAGTACATAAGACATATTTGAACCTTTCTCGACGAATACCCATTGTATAGGGCTGAAATTTTCACAATAAACTTAGCAATCAAAGGTGTACCCGTGATACAAACATGAATCTCAAGTGATAATAAGCAAGAAAGAAACCGAAACAAATATTGTTTTCTTGCTTATGATCATTTAACTGTAAAAAGAGTAGGATAGTGAGTTCTAATCATCGTTTACACACTTTCTCATAAAACCTCGTATGGTTTATGAATAAAAGGGATATTTGAATGAGTTTATGAGAAAGTGTATTGATGAGAATGAGAGTTTATTGTTCTGCTCTTTTTTACAATATGCACCATCCCAGGGACAATACGCAGCTGTGAAACGAAATTTAATTTCAAATGTTTTTCATATTACTTCTTTTATCAAAATTGATAGCTTTTTCTATTAAAAGTATGCATCAAGTTTTGTTACAATATTTTAGATAGGTAAAAAGTAAAAGAGGAACTGCAAATTTATGAGGGTTTTGTAAAAAGGAAAAGTTTGTTGGTCAGTGAAAACATGAAAATATTTCCAACTTCTCCGTAAAATCTGAACTGCGTTCAAAGAATTTCATAGCTTACTCAACAGTACTTTCATGACATTCCTGATAACATAGATAAATACTCGACGTACTCCTGAGGTACATTGAAAAAGTGAGACGTTTACTGTTGTTTATGGGTGGCACTTTACCTTACTTTACCAGTAAGTAGTAAGTAAAATATTTACTATTTACTTTTGTAAAGTAAACACCAAATCTATTTTTAATTTGGTGTCATCATAAAACTATTGATCCTGTTGACCGAATATAGAGAATCGACTACTATGGATCGAGTTTACTCTTGGGTCCTCAACTTCTATATATGGATGGTACCTTTGGGTCCTCTACTACTATGTATTGTAGGTATCCTTAGGTCCTAAAGTACTAAATAATGGGGATACCATTAGGTCCACAAATGCTACATATCGAGGGTACCCTTGATTCCTTAAATACTGTATGTCGAGAGTGTCCTGAAGTCCTCGAGTATTAGATAATGGTGGTACTTATAACTCCTCCTCACTCCCCTGTTTCTCCAATATTGTATTGGTAGAACGTCATGATGTTCGAGGCGATTTATAGCATATATATGGCAACCTTAAATTGACCCAAGCAACCCCATGTTTCAGCCTTACAATAGTGGCAATATTGACAGCCCAAAAAACAGTTTCTAAAACAGCTCCTTTCCTCACTTTGCGGTTTCTCGTTGACTTGATGACCTAGAAGCATCTCTGTTACACAGGAGCTCAGTGCCTGTTGGCATCCATATTATATAGGACTTGAGGGTTTAGTGGTAAGTGTATTATATATGACTTGAATTCGTTGGGGGTAAGCCCAAGAAGGCCCTCGGCTACTAGTCATTAAACGAGATAGGATTGTTACTAGTCTATTTGTTGACAGTTTTTTTTCTTCTATCACACTGGCACAAACAAACGTATGTTTTTCAGATGATCTCCCCTTCTCTCGAGGAAACTATTTTTTCTTCGATGACCATTTCAATCGTTAAAAACTATTTGGGCCTCAAGGGTACCATAATATATAGGCACTTGACAATCTATGGGCACTCCCGGTGTGTAGTATCTAAAGAATATTGACTAGTAAATATATTTACTTTATCTTATTTACATAAAGAAAGAGTAAAGTGAATGTGCTAGCCCTACTGTTGTTGCGATCGAAACAAGGAACTCTTAGATGGCGGAACTCCTAGCATACATCTACACACATATTTAACTATTGCAAGGAGCTTTATCTCGCATCCTATAAAAGTTTGTTGCTATTCCTGCAGATAGTTTCAAAAAGTTACCCTTGGTACCCACAAGTTGCTTCCAATAGTAGAGTGTACCGCTCACCCTTACACAAGCACTTATGAGCATGTGTGGCAGCCGCTCGTTCTCACTTTGAGCGTGAGTTATACATTCCTAAATGGAACTGATGTGAAAATAGTCGAAGTAATGATATGGTTTTAGTTATTTACAATGAATGGAAATTATCGCATGAAAATGATTGAAAACCAATGGAACTAATGGAATTTTTTCTTTATTTTATTTTTCGTTGAAGTCATGAAATTTGATTTGATTAAGTGACCAAAGATATACATTTAAGGGGAATTATTCTGATTTTTGGATTTCTTGGCCATGCTTCCTCTGTCTTACAGTAAAAGCAAAAACTCAATAGCTATCAGAGAATTGCCGAATCCAAAAACAACTGAATTCATTCTTCTTTTCCAATGGGCTGAGTTACTAGTAATGCAACATCGTTGTTATCAGTAGCTATTGGTAGTGCATTAATTCTTTCGTTAACCCTTGTTAGCGACATAGTGGCAACTACGTTATCTATAAAAAGAAAGATGAAGCGTCAATTGTACATGATGTGTCTCACGTATTATACCTTCTTCTAGTTCACATACAATTATTCATAACTAACTATTCGAGCTCATATCATTACTTGTATTAAATCACAAAGAAATACGATCCGTTTACTTACATACTTCGAAGAGAAAAAATGATTTAAAAATGATACACAGATAGCTACTGAAGCAGTCCTTTTTATAACTTTCTTTCTCTCATTTTTTTTCTTTTTACGCCTGACTTATTTACCATTTATAATATGCACGGACGGATTTTTATTTTCTATTCATTGATTAATATGCAGAGTTAGTCAGATATGATACTTTAGAAGCAATCGTTGCTTGTTTGTATTGACTAAAACACAATAAATCGAAAAAGAATCATGTAGGCTAATGTTATACCTTGTCTACTCGTAGAAAGAGACGCTTTCCTTTCGTTCTTTCATTTTATTTTTTCGTTGCAATAAAATCACTCTCCATGAGCGCAACACACACTTTTTATATCAACAGCAATGGACAACTGAACCCGTGGATAAAAAAAATGTATCATTTCATGGGAAAATGCTTCATCTCACACAAAATCACACATATCAAAGAGAAATGAAAAGAGTAACCATAAGCGTTATGGGTATTTCAATAGTTCTGAAGCACTTTTCAAAATGTTTCGTTCTCGCGTTTAGCGAAAGCAAACTCTTTGAAAATTTGGGAGATTATTATTCATGCTTAGTCCTAAATTACTATAAAGTTTGAATTCTATAGCCTTTACTGAAGATGATAACAGATAAGAATCTTGCCATATACTATTTTTTCAATAATTCAAATGCTAAAATTCCATATAGAAATAAGAAAAAATGTTATTTCGACCTCTTTGGCCAACACATATCAGTACAGAAAATTTTTTTATAAATGTATTTCTCGCTTGTGAACGTATTCATGACGCAAATATATGTCGTAGGCCAATCTTGGAGTCAGATCAATCTAGGATTCGAGTTTGAACTACTCCAATCCTGAATTATCGAGAAATTTTTCATTAAAACTCTCGTAACTTTTGATATAGATATCGAAATGAAATTTTTCTTGCTAAATTATGTTGAGACAGCAGTGTTTCAAGTATTAAAATCGTCAATGGAGATATGAAAGTAAAATTCATAAAGTTACAGCTAGTTTTTTATTGCAAACCATGTTTTACGGAACTTTATCCATGCGCATCAGAGTCCGAGTGTAATATCTTCTTTGACGATTGTAATACCTAGACACTGCTGCCTCAACAATTTCAGCAAGAAAAATTTCATTTCGATGTCTATATCAAAAGTTACGAGAATTTTCATGAAAAATTTCTCGATAATTCAGGACTGGGCTAGTTCAAACTCGGAGCTTAGAATGGCCTAAGCGAATCTTAGGTTGGCCTGAATCCGAGATTCGCCTACGACATATATAAAGATTAATATCATTGAATTACGATTGAATCAAGACAATACGTCCCAACAACCGTTTGCTAAAGATAAAAAAGAATTTCGTAGAGTAAAAGGGGCAGTTTGGTCCATGAAGTTTAATTTTTGTCTTATTTTGATAATGACTTTTTTATTTTAAATGATAGAAAAAAAATTTGACTATCAAATGTAGTGAACTGCGGAGTCACTCCGAGACCCGACTCCGACTCCACGGAGCAGGAGTCGGAGTCGGAAAAAAAAATTTCGGAGCCGACGTCGAAGTTAGAACGATAAAAAAAATACTCGTCGGAGTCGCAAAAAAAATTTTTTTCGGAGTCAACATCGGAGTTGCATCAGTATAACAGTCAAGTATTTTTATTCTTCATATGTTAAGTAATGAACAAAACTATACTACTATTAACATCATAAGTTTTAAGAAGAACTAATATCACCGAAGTATTCATATCAACAAGCATAGCAGACAAATTAAAAATACTAATCCAAGAAAATTTCTATATCATCTCAATCACTAAAACTGCCATCGATTCCAAGCCTTTGTTATTTAGAAATCGTGCAAATAGATTCGTCACAAGACGATGCAGTTGAAGATAACATTGATATAGTTCGTTTTCTACTATTATTGTCTATGAAGTTTTTCAAAATGATAAGATTTTTCTGTAAAAATAATAATTCATTGATTTTTTTTAAGAATCTAAATGTGTTCTTTTTTCAGTTACAACAGTTTTTGATCTCGAAAAGAGTCTTTCAATAACTGTATTCGGTGCTGGTATTGCATATACTTGCTTAGCTATTGATGATAAAACTGGAAATAGGTGTTGTTTGTCTTTCCAGAATGATAAAATATCCATATCATCAGCATTTTCATCGTCATCATAGGGCTGAATAGTTTTAGAGTTTTTCGGAGTCGGAGTCGAGTTTCGGAGTCGACTTTTTCGACTCCACAGTTCACTAACCAAATGTGCAGAAAAAAATATCTCTATCGAATTTTTTTTAAGTTTCTAGAACTTCTTTCTGGTAACGTTTCCACGGTCATTTTGGTAAGACTTACTATTATCTTTCCCAAATCACTTCATGTGGGGTGATTTGGCAATCCCACGTATTCTACTGATAAATAATAATGTCCAATTTTCTGTGCTATTTTAAATAGTTTTTTTTTATGAAAATTATATCATTCGATAGTCTAAACTTTTCTCTAGCAACCTATACTAATCTTGGCTTTCAACTTCTTACCAAATTCATGTAGTATCATATACAAAAAGACCATTAAAAAAAACTTGTGCTAAATTACCCCATACGGGATAATTTGGTAAACTCAGCTAATTTAGCTAGAACAATTAAAACCTGATTTTTATTAAAAATAATTAATATTTTTAAGACATTTTACTAACTAAAACGTTCCTTTTGCCGAGTTCTACACATCTATAAAATTTTGAAAATGTTCTTGAGATATATATCATGTATAGTAAACTAATTACTCAAAAAAAAATATAAATTTTTACCATAGTTTTAACCTTTCTAAAATTTACTGATAAGCTTAAATAATAATATTGATTTCATAACTGGGTACAATATGCAATGTATTAAAATAAGTAGTGTTTTTAGTTAATTTTTCAATTTGCTTAATAATCAAAAAAATAATTTGAATATTATGATCTAATAATGCAATACTTGTGGCATATTTTTTCAACAAATCTAGTTTGGTAAAATTTTGTTATTTTTTGTTTGTTATAGAAAATAAGTCGTCTACTCATAAGAATACTTAAAAAAAGGGTCCGATTACGATATGGATGTATGAGCTATATGTCATTTAGGCGGATATATCGTCAGTGTTGCTATAAGCTCTTCACGCATATGAGTTAAATATAGGGCGTGAGGTGTGTCAATGGTGGCGGATAAAAACCTGTTTATTTGATAAGCTATATAAGAGAAGACAATTGTTGTTTTTCGCTACTATTATCTCGTTTATCTTTTCCATATTAGATGCCTCCAACATATAAAAAAAAAAACGTATTCGAAATATATAGAAAAAGATTTACGCGATTGTATATCCAAAATTCGTGATAAAAATCTTTCAGTTGCTGTTGTTGCCGTTCGCTTCAACATTCCAGTTCGAACGATTTATGATGAACTGTCAGCAAATCAAATTAATGATCATCCTGGTGTTAAAATAATTTTAACCAAAGATGAAGAAGAACTTATTGTTCACACGATTATTTTATTTTAGCAATGACAATGTCCTGTTTCACCATCTACAGTTATACAGTTAGCTAAATATTACATGAATGAATTCGGTAAAACCGTTTCTTCTAATTCTACATTTCGAGACTGGTTAAGCAGTTTTATGTAAACATCGTCAAATGACTTAAAATTAGGAAAAACAGAAAAACTGGAAAAAGTACGATCAAATGCTGGCCGAAAAGAAGTTGTCGGTAGGTATTTGTTCTAGTATTGAAGTCTACAGTTCTTGTTTTCTTTGTAAAATTGTAATTTTCAGTTTCAAGATAGCTGGTTTAAATATCTTTGCAAAGTATTCAAAAAATTTAATTTGTTTAACTAGTCAGAAGCAGATTTGGAACCGAACGGGTAGACCGGTACCAGACCGACCGGTCTGGTCCGATACGCTACGTCACGGTTTAACTTTTCAGATCGACCGATATTTGCCGATTTTTTTCATATTGAAAAATTTCTTAAGTCACTAAAATGAGCCTATGTTGCTCATTTATAACGATTTCTATGGCTGTAGTCATGAGGAAATACAAGATTTTAAGTTTTCAACTGATAAGTTTTCAACCATTGTTTAGATTTCAGCTCTACATGTTCACTAATATTTCCACCGCAGAATGCGTCTCAAAGTTCGTTGAGTAATTTTTCTTATGCACATACAAAGCTTTTCAGACATCAGAAGATGGCATCGATTTATCCAATAAGTTTTCCATCTTAAAGTTTTGGCTCATTTATCTCGTCTATTTTTCGACCACTTTCACAGAATCTCAATAACTAATACTTTCTAGTTCATGCTTTCATAACAAAACATCAAAAAAAATACTTTCTGTTATCAAGATCGTGTCAGCGACTTCTGTCATATAACTGTGAAAATACCTACGTGCGAAGAAACTTTGTTCAGAAATGTTAATATGAAAAGTTCTACTTTTTTTTATTTTAGTGCGGCTACTACTCTATAAAAGCGCTCGTTTGACGAATTGAGATATATTTAGTTGTGTCAAATAGTTATTTCAAATAACTACGAATCTAACTTGATATTTATAAAGGTATTGTATTGATATTAGAAAAAAGTTGGCCACAATATAGTGAGATAAAGGTCAGTATTAATTTTCCTGAATTTCTAGTCAAACCTGTTTGAAGAAAATTTTCGTTTATCCTTAATATTAGCACCCAAAATATGACAGACTAAAACAGAAAGTGTTACTTCCAGAAATTTGAGTGTATACTTGCGTCAGACTGACGTGAAAGACTCTTTTTACAATGAAATAATTATTTAGTTGCTGTACAAGATGCGCCGATCTTATGCCGGTAAAGTTATTTGTTCTGATCGGTCGATTTTCACCGGTATTTTGCCGGTTTGATAGAAGGCTCAGACCGGCCGGTTGGATCCGAAAAAAGCCAGACCGGTTCCAGCTCTAGTCAGTAGGTTTGTGGAACGTTGATGAAGCTGACTTTATTGACAATGCTGGTCGAAGATCTGTTGTCATTAAGCGTACCACAAAATATGCAACATCATTACAGTTCGGCACAAGAAAAACTTATACGGCACTGTTAGTATATATATCAGCAAGTGAAGAGTAAGTTTTTGTCTAATTTTACATAGGATATCTTCGATCAGAATACGAGTTTTTCTGGAAAATATTCGTTCTAAAGCACTTTCTAACCCAGTCGAACAAATTTCCAAATAGAACTCAATAAGCTCTATCGTTTCCATATTTCATTGTTCAAATTCCAACAACTAATTAATTAAAAAATCGCTAATTAGTGCCCAAAAATATGAAAAAAATCTTCAAATTTCAATAAAGCTCGTCGGGATTCGCTACTGAGCATTTTAACATAAAACTAAACGACTTTCCAGATAGATCCCGACGAGCTCTATTGTTTCCACAGCTGACTCATTAATTTGCGTAGAAAAAAGTAATGATTCGATCACTTTTATTCTTTTATATTTTTGTGAATGAGTTATATTTTTTGTTAATAACGTGTAGTACTGCGGAAGAATGTAAACGAGAAACTGCGAACGGATTCTATTGAAATGGATGACACAACGAATCTGTTATACTCTGTATTAATTATTTTATAATGGTAATTTCAGTTGAGAATTTTTGAATGCAATAAGAAAATGTTATGGTGACGTACGGTATATCTTTTATTTTTTGGCTTGATTGTTTATCTTTTGTAATTCTTCTCAGTTTGTACGCATTTCTATCTTTAATAAAGTTTGTCCTGCGGTTACCGCTTTTTTCTTTTGGATATATACGACAGTTTTTGATAATCATCTGAAGTATTGTCAAAGTGGAGATAGTTTTAGAAAGTTGTTATCCACTTCTTTTATTTACACCTATTGAAAAAGCGATTCATTACTATTTTATCCTTATTCATTCTCAAAACATATTATTGATTGTGTTCTGAGATTAATAAAAAAGATTTATCATCATATTCGTGTCTCAGTATAATCCAAACAAATCTTTCACATTTATCAAGAAAAAGAATGGAATTATCCTAAATATATAAACTTCACTGTTAAGCAAATCATAACTGTTTACTGAAAATTTATATTTCTGTGTTGCTATATATTCACTTATCGTCTGATATTTGTTTCATTCCGTTGTCATCAAATTATATTTATTGTTGTAGAAAAATGGATACAGCAGATTCAAATGGAAAAGGTAAAAGTATTTTGTCACATATTTCTTTAAATCAGTTTGTTACCGCTATTGTCTATCTCGGAGATCGATCTAAGCAACTCTCAAGCGAGACACGACGGCTCAATCTTAAAACTAAATCACTCAGTTCTCTTTTGAATGAAATTATTAATAAATTAGGACTAGATCACAGTGAAAAAATCCGCCATGTATTGTACAATCTGTTGCATTCAAAAAGTCATAGTGTTGGTAAACTTGTCGAAGACAGGAAAAGAGCAATTAATATAAATGAAAATGGTGACGATGATAGCAATATTAATCAAAAAAATGAAAATTCTGTTTCAGAGGAAAATAGTGCAATTTTGGTTCCTGATCCATCGTTACCGCTACCACAACGTCCAAATACACGTGCTCATAAAGCGAACAATGTTAATAGCAATAAGAGAAAAAGAATACTCGTTAGTGAAATGTCTGTTGTTTTCACAGCTGACGAGTAGAAGAATGCCGTTAATTGTACTCGTGAAGAAATGAAAGACGACTGGAGGAAGTTATTCTATAACAAATTAGTTTCACCTGGGATTATATGTGAATTAAAATTTAAAACATTGTATATCAAAGAAGGAGAAAGAAAGCGAAACTATCGTTATTTCGGTTGTTTTGCTAACGAGAGAACCTCATAAAATGTTAATTACGGATCCGAAAAGGAGATATACCACCCAGGCGAGCAAAGGACGGGTAAAAAGACTAGTCGTATTTCTAGTCATGACGGGATGATAGTTCTAGTCTTTTTCTCAAAAAGTCCTAGTACATGACTAGTCTGGAATTCTCTAGCATCCTTAATGCACATCCTGACTATGTAGTTGTTTAGCATCAGTGTTTTTGTCATGTCTAGTCATTTTCGCAAATCAGGCTAGTTTTGTACTAGTCGTTAGTTGATGAAAGATTGACTAGTCATATACTAGGACTTTTTGAGAAAAAGACTAGAAATGTCATCCCGTCCTGACATCCGCCCAGAATGTATTTGGAATGAAAAAAGTAAGGACATCTGCGATAGTACATCGGACGGGTTATGATGTTGTATTGTGTGTTGGACGATTCTGGACTAGTCTAAATATAAACATATAATTCCGAAGATTAGATTCGAACATGCACACAATATATCACTTACCCATCGCTTAGCCTATTGAGCCATATCACTAAGGGATCAACTTACAAATATTCATAGTCATTCGTCAGATGCTCTTGAATACAATTTTGCTTCGCTTTTCTTCAAGTTTTAGTACTAATAGAAGAATTTTCTTATATATTACGAAATTAGTTGGATACGATTTTTTAATGTTAATTTTCGAACTTTTTTATTTTTTTCTAAGAAAATTTCTTTAGACTGCTCAGGTCTTTTAAAATGGTATTTAAAAAAATAAAATACAAAGATAAAATTAAAAAAATTTTAATTTTAAAAATTGATTTTTTTCCTTATTATGATTTAAATTTTTATTTTATACCTCGATTTTTGCAATTTAAATCTGAGAATAAACTATAAAACTATTCAATCAAAATCTGTTTTTGAATTTAAATTTAAATGACTAGAAACTCATCATTGAACACAATAAAATGACCTTTTAGAAACTATTAATGTTAAAGCACTTTTCTTATTGTTTTTTGTTGTTTTTCATAAGAGAAAAATCACCCGCGATGATATTCTCTAATAATATTAATTTAATAACTGTGAATAATATTTACAATCGTAATGTAGTAGGTTATATTTGACAATTGATCATAGACAGAAAGATGCATCTTCACACAATATTGTATGATAAGTTTATAATGTCTATTTCTATTACTCTGGGTAGAAGACAAAAATACATACTTTATTACCACTATTGCCGACGTACAGTGAAAATGTTTAGAGTTTTACTTTTAAAATTCCTCTGTTTCATTGAATCAATTAAAAGGATAATTGAAATGCTTTTGTAAAATAATTTGCAAATAATAAACTTAAAATATTCCAACTATAAGATTCAATAACAATGGTAGAAGCAACTGTTTAGCAAACTTTCATGACAACACTAGTTTATGCTAAGTGAAAGATAGATAAATGAATTTATTGTTATTCTACTATTTGATCTATGTTTTAAAAGCATCTCATTATTCGCCGGTTGTTATTAACAAGTTACACAGGTATTGAAAAATGTCCTGCTTTTTATTCTGTTCTTTTTTTGCTTCATCAATGACCAAGTTTAAAGGAATTAACTTGAAAATTTTATTCAATCAAACTAATTGCTCAAAACTTTTGGATTAGTATGGATCGAAATTAATAATACATTTTCAGAAAAAGAATAATTATAACTTGCTCGCATGACGGTTCAGACTAGTCTTGATTACTCATTAAGATGTTTCAGATCAGTAAAAGTCACTTGTCCATAGTTAGTTTTTAATCGTCTACTCGATGAACGAGTGTTATTTTGATATTTAGACTAGCTAAATTGACGTTAGTCTATTTTTGCGTCATAGCATATCGTCAGGATACCCCGTCAGATATTGATGATTGTTGGATCGAATGTTCGAATTCATCTTTCCACTTTTTCTTCTACTATTCTGACTGGTCTGGACGTGTTTACCAGACAAAACAGACTAGACGTGACGGGGTCCTCGGACGTTTTAGACCAGTTCAAAGGTGATTGTAGGGCACTTCTTGTAAACATAGCTAGTCTGGACGGATAAACAAGACGTTTCAGACTGGTTATGATCGATATTAAGGACATTTTTGACTAGTCATCTCATCCGTTCCCAGTATTTGTTTTGCTCACTTGGGATATTTTGATTTTTTTTATAAAGATCAGACTAGTCTAGATGTATAGTAGTGTCGACTTGTGTAGTTAGACTAGCCTTGACTACTGTAAACGACGTTTTCGACTTGGTGTAGCAATTTTTATGATCTTCAGACTAGTCCAGACGCGAAGATATGCCATTCCTCATCAACCATACTAGTCTAAACAATTGCTCGAAGTATTTCAGACTAGTCGTGACGTAGTGTCATAAACTTTTCGACTAGTCCTGATATGGCAATATGACGCGTATTTTAAAATGGACTAGGCATGTCGCCCGTCCTATTGAATTTTCTGCTCGTCTGGGTAACGGATCAAATTGAGTAAAATAAAAATAAACAGTCTAAAAAATAAATAAGAAAATGTATTATGAAGAAGAAACGAGTAATACGTTAGTCAAAAACAAAAATAGTTTACTCTCATGGAAAACCAAGTTACGATGTCTTTTAGGTACAGTTTAATGAGACCAAAATAATTAAAAATATATTACTCATTAGTATTCAATCTTTGGTCAGAATAGTATGTAGTTCTCTTTCTGTGTTATTCGAAAAGGAAGAAGAAAATCTTTTGTATATTATGTGAAGTTATCTCAAAATCTAACGAGAAATAAAGCTTTTTATTTAACGGAGACAGCGTCATGAAATCGATCATAATCGAAAATATTTTTTGTCTGAGAATATATATCGTATCATTATAGTGAAAATATGAATAAAACTATAAATGCGTTTATTTATGATATTTATCCTATAAGTTACCGTTGTGTTCGATACCTTTGATTTGCGTCTTTTTAAAATGATATGTGACTGCTTATCTCAAAATTTCTTTTATATCGTTCTTGTCGCACCCCTGTGGTTACATAGAAAGATAATAAATTACACCATCACAAGAAATTCAATGACACATCATACACAACACATTATTTAAAAGATAACACAAAATGTGAAAGCGCATACAATTCACTGGAACATTTACACTTCATACATAACAATATCAATCTCTGCGACGATGAATCCTACCTTGCATTCGTTAACCGTCGAATTAGTTTATCGAATTCTCGACAACCTTCAACCAATACAAATTTTCGTGTCATGCCCAAGGTGTTTGTCAAAGGCTAAATACTATTTTAGCTACGTACCATCCATATAAGGTAATAATAAGTTTTCTTCTGAAGTCATACTTTTATCACGTTCTAAATGCACCATTATTTTCTTGAAAATATATTATTTGATTAATTTTCTTGTCTATAATTTAAAAGGAAATTATTTCATACAATGGTGTTCTATAATTTGATGCATTGTATGAGTAAAAAAGTTTTCAGCGCAATTCCTGCGGGATTAAAAATGTGAAACACGATAAAACTGCGTGCATTGTAAACCAAATGTAGGTGGGCATCAACTCTCTGTCACAACGTATTATAGTTTACGAACTGATACTACTATACGTGTTGATTCATATAAAGTTGATAATGGGATCAAACTAAACCTGCTTTTTTAACCATATCATTAGTTCATTATCACTAAGCAGGTAGAACAGAGACTTTTAATAGAGTTAGTGTGCATTTGTTTGTTTGTCGTCCAATCGCAGTAATACATGATAGAAAAAAAGACAATTAATCGAACTCCGCTCGTGGAACATGCAAGACGTGATTTATGAAGCTAAGCTTTTCCATCAAAGGAAGCCGTGTTGACAGAACTCCGTCATAAGCTTCTCCATCGAATTGAGAGTAGCTATGAAGGGCTTCTCGCTCCCAAATAGAAATAAAGCTGTAGGCGCAATCCCTCTCAGGATTAAAATGTGACACACGGTATATCCATCGTTGCCAGTTCTCTAAAAACCCGTCTTTTTATGGATACCTCAGTATGCTTGTGCATTATTCCTGATTTTAGACCATAGAACTTCAGCAAGGTGATACTGTATTGAGATTTTCACTAGACTTGAGTTATATATGAGTTCTTATACCACTCTGAAAACGTCAGTTACAGAATATGATGCTCGTCAGATCGCGTTTCTCACTCTTTGTGGTAGGTCCTACAGCCTATCCTAAATGAGTGATTAGCTAAGATACCGATCACCGTCCGAGACGGATATTTGATTATTTACATACTAGTTGAATAGCTAACTAATTGAGACTTCGGCCATCATCTCTCGTGCATAGTTAATTAATTAGACACTAATGACTTAACGAGATAATTAATGAGGATGTTGGTAAGGTCTCTGATACTATTTGTCCGGATCAGTAACGGCTTGTGACGCTAGTTTCCCCTGTCGGTAACGATCTGTGAAGATCGATAACGATCTCTACCTGGTACACCCTACTTTCATCGAAAAAATAAATATCGAACTGTAAAAATGTCGAAAAAAAATATTATCAAAATATCGAATAATATTAATGTCGAACCATAAAAATGTCGAAATTTAGAAATCGAAAGATAAAAATATCGAATATAAAAATATCGAAAAGCAAAATGTCGAATGACGAAAATACCGAATAGTAAAAAGATCGAAAGATAAAAATAATATCTGGGTAGGATGCCGAAACTATATAAACTACTATTTTGTTGTGAATAATCGTGAGATACTTTTATTTTATTAGAAGAATTGATGAATAAAA
>JAJEKB010021088.1:767150-949901 GCA_022393335.1 Macrotrachela quadricornifera | reverse complement strand
TTGTCCAATCGGACAAGGTTTTCCTGGTAGAAGTGGTAGACTTAAGTTAGGTCATGTTGACCAACAAACCACTTCTATCTAATTGAGAGAAGCGTAGGATATTTTTGAGTGGAACAGACCTTTTGTCTGTACAATTTTAGACGTATTTGGGCTGAAAGTTTAAGAGTAAGTTTCTGAGAGAATCAGTCACTTCTAGACACTGACAATATAGACATATCTCAGAATTCGATCATTTTTCATATGTGATAGGTAGTAGTAAGATTGGTATTATCTGAAATTTTCGATATTTGTCAATATTAATGTTTTTCGATTTTTCAGCAATTTTTAGATAATTTCCCTGAATAAAAATGACTTTTTTTTGTGAATACCTTGCAAAACTTTGATGAATCTATAGAAACTGAAAAATTCCATTGAAAAAACCATTGGCTCTCGTTTTTATCTGTGTTTTCCTACTAAAATGTTGACCAGTTGCATTTTATGCGGCAACAAGCAATCAGTCTAATATTTCTGCTGTTAATAGAGGACATCAGGGCCTATTACCTAGGCTACCTAAAAGTTTTGGCATTTGAGAAAAATGAAGTATTTTTCGTTAAATCATCCGTGGTGCATATATGTGGGTGTTCTCTTTGAGAATAAGGTTAAAATCAGTTTAAACGATGGAGATTATGATAGATATCTTTGATGTCAAGGTATTAATAACTTTTAATTAAGCCTAAACATTAACAAAACGAAAATTCTTTGTTATTCTCCTTTTCTAGCCTTTTTTACTTGGGTAAGATTTTCGGAAATGAACATTTTTTATGTGAAAACTACCAAAGTTGGGCGTCATCTGATAGAAGAACAACACTTAGGTGTCATAACAAGGCAGTTGTCTGCGCATTTTAAAAGTTTTTCTTTGGGATATTTCAGAATCAGTATTTTCATTTCAAACAGAATTTTAAAATAAAAAACCACGGCAACTTTTTCCAACGGAGACGATTCTTCCATAGGCATGCACCAAACCCAAACTGTTTGGGAGCTTGGATTAGCCATCTAGATTTTATTGACGACTCTTGTTCCATTTCCTCTTAGTTACATAACGATATGAACTGCACAAATCTTTCTCGTTTTGGTTGTGCATTCAGAAGAAATTATTTTACATATGCAGATGATAATTAAAAAAAGACCCAAACTCAAACCCAAACTAGGGATGTACCGAGCTCGAACTTCTCGGTTGTTCTTTTTTGTCGGATGTCAATGGGTGAGAACTCTTTCTTTTTAATAACTCTAGTTTTGTTAAATGCGTTTCATTTGATCGAATTTTCAGAAGAAGTGAACTTTTTTTTATCTAAATGATTGGAATAATGTATAAAAGTATTTATAAAATGCAAAGCGAAGAGAAGACAAATACAAAGATAGTGTCTTTGATACTCGGAACTGACCGAGAGTCTCAGTTTGGTCTCGGGTTCGGTGCATCCCTAGACCAAACTCTATACCCAAACTCAAACTCTTTGGGTTTGGGTCATGCCTATTCTTCCGTGATACCACTTGACCTCATTCAATTCCTCTAGTTCCACATGTCTTTGACAAGTGTCACCTGGTCCTACCCTAGTTCCGCCCTGGGTGGAACTAACTGCACTAGTTTCCAAAGCCCTACTCGATCTCCTCATCCAAACTCGTCCTTACTCGTCTTCACCCTCACCCTCACCCTCCTCTTCTTCCTCAAGATAGTTTCTATCAATATTCAATCGTTTCCTAAAGAAAAAAAAATGATCATTGCTGATAAAATCCTTACCGAATTTGTCAAGGATGTACACGTAACCTGATTAACCTTGGTAGGATGAATTTTGGCATTGGTGCCAGTGATTGATGAATTGAAGGACTAGAAAAAGAATTATGGAGAGGATTTTATGAATCCCATATCATCCGAAAAACATTCTAAGAGAACTCACATAATGTTTATGTACTGGTTTTCTATGACGACGAGAAAGTTTAATGATACGCGATGGCATTGATGGAGAATGTTGAATGGACAGCATCATTTATGATCACTTCGTTCGTGCTGTGTATGTGTTCACAATTTCGATAATTAAAGTGAAGAAAGAGTACGTGGCGTGCCGATCTCTCTTGTTACTATGAAAAAATGACCATACACAATAGATTTCGATAATGAACTGTATTATTTTAAGATAGACAAGAGAAGACATAAAATTATTTTTTTTATCGACATACTTCACACAAACAAATGACGTATTATGCGATTGTCGAAGGGTTTCTGATTTATATATACTACGTGAAATTTTCATATTCGATTTCTAGAAGAAAAAAAACTTAATTACATGTAGTAATGCTCACATACAAACATTGAATTCAATTCTCAAGATGCGTATTAAATTTGCAATTCTGATTTCGATCACTTTCTTTCAAAACTACGCGCTTTGTTTCAAGGTCACTCTGATAGGTACCGGATACTATCACCTTTGTATTTCTTCAATTTGTTAATCGAAATCAGGTATTCATTGGACAATTGTAAGACGCAAAAAGAAAGAGATCAAAATTCGAATTCCGAAGAATGTAAGCATTATACATATTAAATTGTTTCTCCTTCGTTTTTTCTTGTTTCACTCGAAATTTTGATCACACTCAATGTACAAACCGACCACGCTCTCGTCCGTTTTCATCAAACAAACAAAAAACAATTGCTACAACATGAATATAATTATTACCAATTGCATTCTATAAAATAACGAGAGACGAAAAGGCTTATTTTCAAGCCATGATTTGTTTTTTTGAGAAATAATTACGTCGATATAAGTTCGATATATTATGCAATCCTAGCTTAGCTATATATCTTGAGATGATATAGAAGCTGAAGATCAGGATGTATAAATATTACTATGATCGTAATTTTAATCTTTCTGAACAATCTCATCAGATGACTTGGATTCGAATTGCTTGCCGTTGAAGACTCCTTTTTGTTTGTCGTGCTGAGTAAATCAATCTCATATAACAAGACAATCCACTCTTCTGTTATTGATCTCTAGTCACAAGTTACGGTAGTTATGACAATTGATGTGTTACAGTAAACAACAAAGTTGTTCGTGGGCATGAATAGAATTATAATGATATCAATATGATATAGCTGTTGTTTAATGCTTTTAATTTATTCGAGAACAATGCCTATGAGCCTTCAGTCTATAAAATAAAGTCATGATAAAATATATCGAAGTTTTCTAGTTGTATTTAATATTTGATAATGTCCTCTATTCATAGTTCCAAAGCTAGTAGAAGTTGTCTTCAAATAAATTGAAGATCTTGAGTATAATTGAAGCCTGCAGGACCTATTTTAGCCTTACTCAAGGTTTTCATTAGTGGTTTGATTGAATATTATTAGTGGTTCACAATAAAGAATAAAATTTCTCGATTATATTCTGGTATTGCTTACGATGAGTGAGTGTGATACAATATCGGAGTCTCGATCGAAGAGAACTACTATTATTGATTGTTAAGATCTTATAAGCGTAAGTTATAAACATTTAATTTTCCCTCGATTCCTATGTTGCTGGAAAACTGTTTAAACTATTCTTCCGCATCCGTCCTAAATGATCTGAATTGATTTTTGTAATCCAATGCATGGAAAAGATCTTCATACTAGAGATTCACCTTATTTATTTTACCTGCTATGTAATCGTTCTAGAAAGTCATAATATTTACATTGATTAATATGTATCTATATGACGTTGGCACGAACTATTTTCCAGGTACATTTGATGAAGAAAGTGGCGTTCTATGTAAGAAAAATATAAACATCGAATACATATATTGAAATGTTCAATAAACTTCTCAGTGAAAAGGCACATTGATAGAACTTGTGTCTACATCATAGTAATAAGATCTAAAACAATGATAATATCTAAGTTGAATTGTAATCTTAAGTCTTTTTTTTAAAGAATATATCGCTTTTTAATCATCTATACAAAAAAAGATACCATTATAAAGTGTTACGAGTAAGTATTTGATAGTAGCTGCCACACCATTGCATCAATCCCAAATGAGTATCACTCTCGACGAGATATCCACTATCGAGTATGTAAATGCAATCGTACGAACGAATGCTCAACAGATGATAAGCAACCATGAGTATCGTACGGGAAGAATTTTCGCTTTGACAGCAATCAAGAGCTTGTTGCATGAGTTTTATTAATAGAATCAAATATATTAATGGGCTGCTCATAAAGAATGAGGGTTTTGGTATCTTATGGATATGTCGACCATAATCCATGTATTACTACCGATGCTTTTCTGTTCGATAGAGAATTTTCTTCTCTTCAATTCTATATCAATAGATATTAAAGGAGAGTGGAATCTTTTAACTTTAGATATTGGAAAAATAAAGTTTTCTAAAACTTTTTATTTTAAAATACCAAGACGGACAGTCGTGCCTGAAAATCTGTAAAGATCTTCGCGGTTCAGTGACTCTCCCAACTGTCGCGAGATGGTATAAAATGATTCAGGGGTCTGGTAGAATCAATTTATTCAAACACAAAGATGGTCGAAAAACAATCCGAACGGAAACTGAAAAAGCGACACTAGCGATAGAAGATCTTCCCTTACCGAAAAATTGCTCGTGATTTAGCTATTTCTCAAACAAGTGCTCAGAAAATTCCCTTGACTGTAGTCGGAATCTTGATCCCAAAATTGACTGTGTCTGTGATTGTCCGCATGGTACCACTAATGGAAAAGGGTTTTTGGATCGAGTCTTTTCCCACTATTGTTACCATGAAACATGATGTTGTTCGCGCAAAAGTAAGGCTTTTATGAGTACTCTAGAATGCGCCCCGAACAACATGGAGTTTTCTCAAACTAATGACGGGGGTAGCAAAGCTCGGATGAGTACAAGACAGCAAGTAGAAGTTTTTTACTTGTGCTGGTACTTAAGTACGAAAAAAGTACTTTTATACCTACATTTAAGTACGGAAATAGTACTTGGTACTTGTACTTGATGTATATACACCAGAAATTTCGCCGTTGAAATACTACGTCTGATAAAGTTTACAAGACTATTGTAGCATTATCTCACAGCAAAGTAGTGACAATTACAGCATTTGAATGATATTTTTCCTTTTGTACGCTAATAAATTCCCTTAAATTTTCAAACTTTCGATGTTCACTGTCACCACCGTAAAGAAAAACAGCAAAAGATGCGACAAAATACTTATACATATATTATGGGCATGACCAGTTAGTAAGATGCCCCAAATTGCTTCTTTTACTATTAACAATTAAAAACCTAACCATCTTCGGCTAAATTATCACCCGCCTCCCCAAACTACTAAATTTAAGATATTAGTTGCTAATGGCTGTCTTATAGAAAATTATTTACCCTCTTAAAAATAATAGGGCATAATTCTAGAGACTGAATAGTTTGATATAAGACCGCCATTAGTCGCTGATAGTTTAAATCTAGTAGTTTATCGATGAGAGTGATAATTTGGCCCGAACATAGTTAGATTTTTAACTGATAATAAAAAAAGCAACTCGAAGTATCCCGCTGACTGGTTACCCCCGTTGATATGCCATTGAATAATTTTATCTTTTTTGAAATACATTCTGTCTTCACAAGCAGCTAACGAATGATAACCTCTTATCTTCAGATATGATTACGAATTAAGAAACTCAACCAAAAAATGAGATGTGTATAAGTATTAAGAAAGCAATTTGTAAGAATCAATTGTGAGTCGCCATAAAAGACACACATCAACTAGTGGCTTTAAAAGTAAGAAGAGTTAAAACATAGGGATCGCTCAAGCTCTGTAAACAGTATGCCAAATTTTAGCGAAACTAAGATTCTTCGCATATAAAAGAAACACATTGTTTCGTATTGTAAGTACAAGTATTTTACTTGTACTTTGTAAAGAGTACTTCATACTTTTAATTTTACTTGAAAAAGTACGAAAAGTACAAGTACAAATATTTTCGTCTGAGCTCTGGGAGGTAGGGTCTTTTAGGTCGAGGTTGTCCTCGTGACTGTTGTCAGGATCTTAATCTCAAAATTGGCTGTGTATTTCTCTGCGGGGGCGAATTAAACTAGTTAGATCTTGAAGCTACTAACTATCCAATCAGATTTTACCACTTCCGAAATGATAGCCAATCAAAATTTAGCACTCTAGACAGACTACAAATCGGATTTCATCAATCCTAAAAAGACAGAAGAATAGACTGTTGCAGACTTTCTACAGTCAAGGAAGTTAGTGGATTGATCCGATCCACGCTACTTGTTTTTAAAAGGTTTAATACTAGAATTTTTCTTGTCAAGTGCTTAATAAATTTCGACACATTCCATCTTATTATCTTTCTTGTAAAGAAGAATGTAGCGAAAATAAATTGTTTGCTTGATTGTTGCTTGCTTGTATCTTCACTTCACTAATCGGTCAACGAATAAGGTGCAAATAAGAGAAATTATATTCCATAAAACTTGACCAAACGATAATGAAGGATGGAAAGTTCGAATCCGTTGCTAATTTTACCTCGTGATTAACTAATTAGTAATTAACTATTAATCAATCCTTGATTAATAATTTTTTTTTTACAAAACTTGACAGACGGGTAATCGAGATCGAGGAGTCCAAATAGGAGGCTAGTTCTACTATTAATTAGCTAGTTAATAATTAATTATTAGCTAATAATGTTAGTTTTTGAGAAAGTTTGACTAAAAGATAATCAAGTGTGAGAAATTCGAACCTGAGGTTTTTAAATTAATTAATCAATTATTAACCCTTAAAAGCCGAATGTCCACTCCAGTGGACATTGCGATAATTGCAATAAAAAGCGTTCGAAAAGTATTTCTACAAAAACCAGTGGTTTTCTAGATTTAGCAAACTTCATAGGTCATAGAGGGCAAAAAAAAATCATTCCAAGTGATTGCGAGACTAAACAATGGAGCTTTCAAGGTGCCTGATTTCTTGGATGTCAGTTTTTTACTTTGTAACCTTTCTCTGTTCATGAATATTGGATTAAAATTTCTGTTTTTGACCAATTTCGCTAGACGAACCACTACACTATAGCATGAAACTACCCTATGAACTTTGGATTGATCTACTGCTAGGCTACAGCACTGTAAAGAAAATGTCCATTCCAATGGACATTCGATCATAACTGACCAAAAAACGTGAAAAATGTAAACATTTCTAAGATGAAACTCAAGCGATTTTTGTTTATTTCCCATCGTAAGACGGTACGACGTTATCGAGGAGTCAAAGGAAAGACCATCTTTTTAATTCAATCGTCGAAAATCTTCGATGATCACTAGGTTCTTCTTATTTGAGGGTAGAAACAACCATTCAGCTTTCGTTCCACGTCCTTCGCAACCACTCTACTCTGGCTCTAAAACAGCATTGAACAGCTGCTTCTTCGATATAGCAGAATCAGTAATGCACATATTTGATAATCCCTTTCTCCTCGTGGTTATTGATCCAATGACCGTTCAAAGACCCCATGAACAAGCATTCTAACGCAATAAAAAAGGCATAGATATAGAAAAACTATGAAATATCACTTCGATTGATCATTTTCGCGTCGAAAACAAAATCGAAATGGTGATTCGATGAAAAAAACTCTTTTCAAATTAACTAACAGCAAAAAAAATTGTTGGCCCGTTAAGGCCGAATGTCTATTCTAATGGACATTTTGTATCCCAGTAAGAAAAAAAAGTCTTCTATTCCCATTGTGGTATAATCATATTGAGGGTGCAGAAGCCCTGTTTTAGTTATTGAATCTTCCATATTGTCATAGGAACCTGCTTCGGCTTTTAAGGGTTAATCGTCAATATTTTTGAAAAAAATTGGCGAAAAGGTAGTCCGAGCTAGGAAGTTTGAATCTGAGGTCGATATTTTTCTTACTAATTAGTTTTTTAATTAGTTAATAATTAGTATTGAAAATTTTTGAAAGAGTTTGACCAAAGATAATGAAGGATTGGGAAGCTAAATCTGGCGTCAGTTTTATTAATTAGTTATCAAGTATTAATAGTTTTCATGAAACTTGATGTGCAATAACCTTAAGTGGCGAATTTCAATTTGAGTACCGTTTTTATTGTATCAGTTTTTAAAAGTTATTAATTATAATTTGCTGACAGTTCAGATACAGGATTTTTACGAGAAAGAGCTGAGCGAGTCCCCACACAAGTGCTGCGTGTTTTTTAGTTTCGTTTTACTGCCATCCATGTATTTTCTGTGTTTTGTGTATGCACGCCTATTGTTTAATCAACAAACTTAATAGAATTATCAATTGTTGAATGATAGAATTAAGAACATTTTTTAATAATTTATAGGCTCTATATTCATTTATGTGGTATTGTTGTTCCTAAAAATATCATATTTTATTTCAAAACAAGTAGCAAGGATCGGAGCAATCCACTAAATCCCTTTACTGTAGAAAGTCTTTGACAGTCTATTTTTCTGTCTTTCTACAGCTGATGAAATCTGATTTACAATCTCTCTGGTATGCTAAAATCTTATTAGGTAGTTAGTCGTCTCGAAATCTGACTAGCTTAATTCGTCCCTGCGGAGAAACACACACCCAATTTCGGGATTTAGACCATAACGACAATCAAGGAAACAAGGGCACGCCTCTAGTACAGGACTTGAGGACTCAAGGATATCTTCATAGTATAGCCGTTGAATATGCAAGACTACCCACATAGTACACCACTTGAGTAATTATGAGTTCTATTAAGGATGCATTTTGATCCGTTAAATAAAACAGAACAATCAGAAGTGCGGACAAATACGTAAACTCATAAATACATCATCAACTTCGAGATTAAGATCCTGACAACAGTTAAAGGAATAGCCTCGATCTAAAAACTCTACTCTGCCATTCCAGTCCTATCTCATTCTTCACCATTGGTTTGAGGAAACCCTATGTTGCTTGGGGCACATTGTAGAGCACCCTTAAAATTCCTTATATTCGCGCGAACAACATCATGTTTCATGGTAACAATAGTGGAAAAAAACTCGATCCAAAAAACCTTTTTGCATTAGTGGCACCATGCGGACAATCACGCAAACACACAGTCAATTTCGGGATTAAGACCGTCACTGCAGTGAAGGGAACTTAACATTACACATTATTTCAGCTTGTCCACTTCAATAATTGTTTTGTCTTCTTTTTTGAAATAGAACTCTTCTGTTCTTATAGGACATCTATGTCATATTTTTTCTTTGCGCACTAATGGTAAAATATATACCAATCGACTTTTTTCAGTTCTGTATACAGGAAACAGTACATAGTGGTTCTCAACTGCAGCAAAACCCTAATGAATGTTGACTTTACGCTGGGAAATAGAGTAAGTAATATTATTCATCTCATGCATACTAACACAAAGAGTATCGTACGAATAGAATACAAAAAAATATGGTGACTCATTCCAAGTAATAGTGGGAAAAAACCCAAAAAAAATGTAGACGCATGGGTTTTTTTTTCAAACTAAAAGAACATATATAAGTATATATTGTGAAGGTTTCTTCATAAATAAAAACAGAATTTCTTCTAATTGACAAACTATAACCTTCGACTTTAGCAAATATGGTAAGACTCTTTAAGTTTTCATTTATATCATTATTTTTATCTAACTGTTTCACCCTTTCAGGCTGATGCTACCAATCGTCAAAACACTTACGTTTCGATATCTTTTCCAAAAGATGGGGCTCCTAGCCCTGGAGACTTGATTGAATTAGTCTTCGACAAATTCAGTCCACGTCCACACTTCATTGTGCGACAAACAAATGGAAATGTCGATGAAAAGATAAAATCAAACGAAATCGACGAGACAATGCTTCTTGTAACAAAGTTTTTACAAAAGAGGCCAGAATATGATGACCAACCTGTATGTACTGTCATGTCTGTTTGAAAACAAAAGCTTATATGATCGGAAGATTATTAAATACATTGATTTTGAACAATGAAAATCTCAGTTTCTTATGGGTTCTCAAAGACCGAGTTCTTTAATAAGTAGATTTTTTGCTGACAACTCAATGGGAACGAGACAAAAAAGAAATTCTTTGCTATTCAGCAACTTCATTTTAAAAAATCAAATGTGCAAAACATCTCCTAATTTTCAAGTTAGACTAAATGAAAATTTATAGATTGTAACTTGACTTACTTTTACTATCTAGTAGAAATAGCAGATAGTTTAGTATCACTATATCCTCAATTTTGACAGATCAAGAACATTATTTTGTATTCATTTTCTTCCTAGATTTTATCGTTTCATCGCGGCAGCTGGTAAATATAATCTGATTAAAACTTTTGAAATAAAGACTATCAGTGCATTTCTCATTCTAGGTATCAAGAACATAATACTCCCTGGCATTGTCATCTGTGTGTTCCTATGGACGAATATTGTCGTGAAGCGGCACAAAAAAATGATGTAAGTTGTTTTAGATACTGTAGAGCAAAAACATGGCAAGGTGACTTATACTGTGCGGATTATTCAAAACTTCTGACTTACGCAGAGGAACATAGAGACAGGCCTCCAAATCACTGAGAACATAGGAGAAAATAGTGCGCACTTCTTCAAAAAAATTTTTTCGGACTTTCACTTCTCCCAGATTGATCTCCCTATTTGTGGCTCTGTATAGAGACTGCTACGCGTAAAACTCCTACTGTCTCCGAAATGTATGAAATGAAATATGACATTCTTTTTCCTATTTTACGAATTTTTTTCATAGCTTGGCGAGAATTATGTGAAGAATGTTAAAACTAAATTAAATAGAAGCAAACAAAAATATGATGAGTACAAGCAAAAATTCATTAGAGCTGTAAATGGTCTTAGGAGCATTCCTTTCAATCTGAAGTCTTATGAGAAAAATGGTTTTAGTCTTGTTTGGATGACGCCTGATCCACGTATTGGCATCTACTGTCAACAGTCACAGAGTTTACGTTCACTTTACGATTTTATGGTTAGTGTTAATGAACGGATGCAAAATGATCTTTCACAGAAAGATAATTCCTTTAATAATTTTGGTTGTCACCTCTGTCTCTTTGTAAGCAGAAGCAATCAAGGAAACACCACAGTTCGCCAATGCAATGTGTTAAATGATACAGGTGAAACTATCAAAAGTCAAGGACTTATTGGCTACATCCAAATGGATGATCAGCAATATTATCGATTGTTACCGGATGAAAAACACAGACAGACATGGTTTAATGCGTTCGCAATACATGATTTTCTTGTTATAACTTAACTAAAACTTATTGCATTCTGTTTTTTATGTAAGCTTGATTTTTTTCTTCTAAAAAAATTTTTATTTAATAAATTCAGACATTTAACAAAGTCATAATACCGACGTTCCAGTTTTTAATATAACAAATTTTTTGATCATATGCTAGTTTTTTCTGTCACTATGTAGGATACAATCGGCTTGCTAACTTATCAAGCATAGGACATAGATATTGGATGTGAAATTGCTTGGTCGTACCTATGAGAGTATACTTCTTTTAAATTTCGAACTAGATAAACAACAGTATGATTTTATCCCAAAAAAAGAAGACAAGGAAATAACAAAAAGGGGGATGTCTATCCCAATATAAAAACTAAGAACAATTGAAGTGACAGAAAACAATCAAAGAGAGAAGAAAGCAACATATATAACTATCCTTCATCTAATCATAATAGGTGACGGATCTTGACACTTCTCTCACCAGAATGATTAAACAATATACATTGGCAAAATATAAAGGTTTGATGGAGTAAACCTGCATATAATTATAAATAAATAATTTGAATAAATAAATAGTTGTAAATCATTAATTATGAACTGATAACATAAAAAAAATTCATCCATACATAATCATCAATTACTCGTTGATATTCATTAAAATTTAATTTTTCGATCTTCATCTCGATTGGCCAGTTTAACCTAATTCGATCCGCACCGATCTTTTTGTGTGTAAGTCCTATTTGGTGGTTTCTCACTTGAATCCTTTTCCAATTTCGTTCACTTTAACTGTTTCTGATTTAGGTTCCTCTCTTGTTTGATTATGTTTCATTCAATCAAAAAAAGAAAGCTGCTAAATATTTATTTATCTTCGTGAATATGAAATAATATGTGTATTGATGAAGACTTGAGTCAAAATCTTCCATATTAAATTATGTATATGATTGTACGTACATATGAAATTGAAAGAGCCTTTTAATTATTTGATTTTCATACGTTTTATTAGTGTTTCGAAATATATGTTTCGCAATATGACCAATACTTTTAATTAAATCACCAAGTGTATCAAGTTCATTTAATAATTGTTTCTTAATGTTCATATCATCGCTTGAATTTGTCTTGCTGTAGTTGTCATTTATCATCTTTCAATTAATTTTCTGAACAGATCCTTTTCATTCTTCGATGTCCTCATCATTAATGGTAATGAATGACATTTTCTTTATACAGTATGAACTATATTATGCATTTTTCATCGAAACTACACATCCACCGTTTTTATTGAATATTGCTATGATCTTCATCTACGGTGAGAATATGCTGTTACTATGTTGGTTATCTAATCTTAGATCTTCTGTATTTAATCGATATATTCGTTCACCGTTTTGTCGTATACATAAACAAGTTTCAGTTAAGATAAACATGCATTAAATATACATATTCTATACTTTTATTTTGATAGGATGAATATAATGTATAAAGCAAATTTAAAACGATTTGAAAAGATTTTATTGACAGATAAATCAACTAGTGAACATATATTAGAAGAATCTGATCCATTAAATTCTGATCTGGATCAAGATGATCCTTTTACAGATAATTAGCGAGAAACATTACAAACAAGTGATGAAATTCGTTCCGTATGTTAACTCACATGCACTGAGAAAAAAAACATTCGAAAATTCTATTTCTTTATCTTATGTGTTTTATTTAACGTGACATAACTTCTATGCAATAACAAAATAAATACTTTTCTTTTATCAACGTAAGATGTCGTTCTGTTTGAAATGACTCATGTTGTATTTCACAACTCAATATAATAATCATTTTTGTGGAACTCACATATGAAAAATGTGAGTGTAAGTTTTAAGTCGAAGTTTTGCGGCTCCCCCCCCACCCCCCCCTCCTTACAGACATCCTTAGCAACCAAGGTCAAAAGACAGTTTCCATAGCAACCGCGGTCAAAGGTCATTTAGTACAAATTTTCCTTAGCAACGCTTGCTGTCCGTCACAGATATAACAGGCGTGGCTATATTTTTTCGAAGAAAAAGAGTGAATGTAAATTTTAAGTCGAGACTTTTCGAGCTCTCCCCTTACAGGCCAGCTCCAATTACAGACAGGTCTTCATTGCAGATATCTCTCTCAAAAATACCTCCCCATTGCAGCAGACACGACGCAATAAATGATTCCTGTGTTTTATCATCGTTCTCTTCCACCTTAAAGCTTTGCTGTAAATATATATCTATCAATGTAGAGCACTAACATTATGAAAAATCTACAGTAACACAGCTCCTAGCTTATATGAATATGTGAGTTCCACATTTTAGCCCTAAAAGGGCTGCGCTGACAAGCTTTTTCTCTAATAATAATAAAAACGATATTTTTTGCAATCTGAATTTGTTAGACCTGATTTCTACCAATAATTTTATCATTGATTGTTTCTAATCATATGAAAAGAGAAATATATTTCTAGATATAAAATAATCTAAACAATGCTTGATGAACAAGAATTGCTTGATTATGATGAAACGGATGATACACAACAAACTGAAAATAAAAGTGAATCAATAAAAAATTCATATATTTCACGTGGTTTTCATGAATTTTCTCTTAAACCTGAATTATTACGTGCTATTGTCGATTGTGGTTATGAATGTCCATCCGAAGGTTTTATATAAAAACCAAAAAACAAAGTTCTTCCTAGACGTCACTTTTATTTATTTTATAGTTCAATATCAAGCAATTCCACAGGCAATTCTTGGTACAGATATTCTATATCAAGCCAAATCAGGTATGGGTAAAACAGCTATTTTTATAATTGCAACACTTCAACAACTTCAACCTATTGATGGACAAGTAAAAAAAACAAAGAATTCAAACTAAATTTTTTTATATACAATTTCTTTCTATTTCAGGTATCAATAATTGTCCTTTGTCATGCCCGTGAACTAGCATATAGTATAAGTTGTGCATATGAACGTCTTTGCAGATATATGTCAAATATAAAAATCTCGACATTTCTCGGTGGTTTGTCAATGAAAAATGATCAAAATATTTTAAAAAATAATTGTCCACATATTGTTCTTGGAACACCTGGACGAATTTTAGCCTTAGCAAAAATGAAAGCACTTAAATTATATAATATCAAACATTTTATCATTGACGAATGTGATGAAGTACTTGAATCAGTTGGTAAGAATAGAATCTTTTGATTAATTCAATTTCTTTGTTTTTTTTTATAAATACTTATAGATACACGTCGAGATATTCGTGAAATATTCAAAATGACACCACATGAAAAACAAGTATTAATGTTTAGTACAACATTAAATAAAGAAATTCGAACAGTATGTAAGAAATTTATGCAAGAAGTGAGTTAATGTTATTATTCAATTCATATTATTACTATGTTTTTATAGCCAATGGAAATTTATATTGATGATGAAACTAAATTAACACTTCATGTAAGTTTTATTAACAAATATATCTTATACATTGTATAATAGTCGATCGAACATGAATTTTTGTGAAACACGAACTGAAAGAAGTGTTGAAGTGTTTTGAATTGAAAATTTCGATCCAATACTTCTCATTGAGAATGGATATTTATTTTGGAAAGTTTATGTAAAAGCTTATTGTCAGATTTTATTTCCCATCAATCATTAATAGCAGCTATATCGTGTTTCACATTTTAATTACACAGGGATTATGCTAATAGGTTTTTTCTTTTATTTTAATGAAGAATCTTCGTCAACATTACATCAAATCCTATGAACATAAGAAAAAGCAGAAATTAGTTGATTTACTTGAGAAATTAGAATTTAATCAAATACTTATATTTGTTAAATCAACACCACGTTGTATAGCTTTATGTAAATTTTTATTAGAACAAAATTTTCCTGCTGTTGAAATTCATTCTCAAATGATGCAACAAGAACGGTTAACTTAACATTTTGTTTTTCAATTAAAATAAAATAATAAATAATTGATTATTTCATTTAGTTTAACACAATATAAAAAATTTAAACAATTTCAAACACGTATTCTTGTTACAACAAATTTATTAGGACGTGGTATAGATTTTGAACATGTTAATATTGTTTTTAATTATGATGTGCCAGAAGATACTGATACTTATCTTCATCAAGTATACTAAATAAGATAATAATGATTGTATTTAATAAAATTATTTCATTATAGGCTGCTCGTACCGGTCGCTTTGATACAAAAGGTTTAGTAATAACATTTATTTCAAGTAAAAATGATGCAGCTATTCTTAATGAAGTTCAAAATCGTTTCAAAGTAGCTATTACTAAGATGCCAGCCGAAATCGATGTTTCAACGTATAGTAAGAATGTCTTTTTTTATTTATTTTCTTTTAAAATAATTTTTGCTTGGTTATTTGTTTTAGAATGAAACATGTCAAATATGAATTTGTAATTCGATTTCTATCCATCAAATACTATCTTTTTTTTGTAATATTTTTTTTTTTTGAATATATTATACAAACATAGATAAATTTTTTTTATGAATTTCAAATTACTGCTCGATAAAAAATCAGAAAATTTGAGAATGATTAAATCGTCTAACTGCGACTGTTATATAACAAATGAGTTATTAAATTTCGTAAGTTTAGGAAAAATATTTGAAAGAACAGTTTTTCAAGTAAAGGTGAGAAAAGAATACATGGATCCTTTTCTGAACGATCTTTAACATTGTGTTATTTTTAATTCGAAATAATTCAGAACTTTTTGTTGTTCATTTTGAATATTACATCATTTTATTCAAGATTAAATGTCGCATCCTATAGTACAATAATAAATCATTCATAGAGCACGATTAAGAAAATCGCATTTGGATATCTTAGTGAGTGTCAATTTTTTTTTGACATCTTATCGACAAGTAAAACTGGACCACCTGTTATTGTAATTATAATTCTATTGACATCATGTATTCAATTAAATGATGTGAAAATATACGGCATTAGCTTGGGTTGATTATTATAAAATCTATAATGAACAAGCACGTATTCTTTTATTTGTTAGATATTAAATAACAACTCATGTTATTACATTATTATGATATTCTGATAATTAAGATATAATGAAAGATTAAAAGATAAAAGATAATAATAGAATAATTCTTTTTCTTGTAAATCCGACAATATTCGCAATAGTAATTTTATATTCTCAAATATTAATAATGAAAAAACTTTGATTATAGATTTGAGATAAGTTTTAGAAAAAGAAAATAATCTCTTTGTAAAAAAAAACAAAATTAGTTTTAATTATTAGATGAATGAATGTTAATCATAAATTTTCTATTATTGAATTTCTCAATAATAAATTTTAAAATATTTATTCGTTTCCTGTATGATTTATTTTGTCAAAGATGGTAATGAAACAAAAAACTACTTTTTTGCGTATTTCTAAAAAAAACCCCCGCTGATAAATATTTCTCAATACTATTCATTACCGTTCTTTTATATCATCAAAATATATTATTAAAAGTAATAATATATATATTCATTTTTAATTACCGGATGTTTTCTCTATATAATCGACTGAATCAAGTATTCTACTTTCTTTTTTATTTTTTGAACTATCATAGTCGTCGTTATGTCTTCCTTACATACTATTCAAGATATATTAACACGTTATGGAATGACAACATATTTAATATTTGGTAATATTGGATTATTTTTTAATATAAATATTTTTTTACAATCAACTCATCGTAAAAATCCAAGTTCATTATATCTTTTATCAATGACAATATGTCATTTTCTTTGTCTAAATTTTGGTATAATACCATATATTTATGCATTAAATCATCATGATATTTTAACAACTTCTCTTATTATATGTAAATTACAATTTTATTTTCGTCATACATTTTATCAAATGATGCGTTCATTTATGATACTTTTATGTATAAATCGTTATATATCATCAAATGTTCAACATCGTTTACAAAATTTTAATCAATATAGAATAACAATTCAATGTATTATATTTATTATAATATTTTGGTTTATAATATGTTTATTTATTCCAATATTATTATCTATTGAAAATGGTATATGTGGGATGGTTAATGATTTACATGCTCTTATCTATTCAATTTATCTTTTAATATTTGCTGGTATTCTCCCACCATTAATAATGACAATTTCGAGTTTTATGATTATATTTAATTTAAAAAAGGTGCGCGTTCGTACTCAACCTTTAAGTGCAATATCAAGAAATAATCTTACACGAAAACGTGATAGAGATTATATACGAATGTTATTAGTTGAAATATTAATTTATGTATTAACAACATTTCCATTTACATTAACTGTTTGTTATACAACAATAATTCAATTAGATAAAATTGATTATAATTATAAACAATGGCAAATATTTCTTACTTATATAACACGTTCATTTTTACTTTATTTAAATAATTCACTTTCATTTTATATTTATATGATAATGTCCAAATCTTTTCGAAATGATTTTAAAGATTTATTAATTAAATGGTATTCATATATTCAAAAACTAAAATAATGATACTTTAAATAAATATGTACATATTATATACATACATTCATGTAGTAAAAAAAAAAATATATTAATTTATAAAATAACAAATGTCAGTGTTTTAGAAAAGTTAATGAACCGAAACGGAACAATAAATTATACTTGTAATAAAGACTAATAACAACATATGATCCATACAAAAATAAAAAAATATAAATCGAAAATCTCTTGTTTTTGAACAAAATCTTTTACTTAAATAACTAACTATCTTGCACTTTGATCTTGTTTACCTTATTTCTAATTAACAATATTGAGAAAGCATGTAATATACAAAAAAAAAAAACGCATGATATGATGAGTCAATTCTTTCATTGTATATATTTTTGTCTATTATCATTTACACCTATTTATCGGTATGATAGATATTCGTCAAGGTTTCATCGTTTTTCTTTTGCGTTCGTTTCTTTTTCTTTTTATTTCTTCTCATCTATTTTCTACAAATACAGACATATAATCGAAATATTACATGTTTATAATTTATACATATTCGTTATAATTTTTAGACAAACCAATATATATATATTTTTTTTTTCTCAATGAGTTTAATTGTTCCACAAACAATAGCATATGAAACACAAAATAGTAGTGAATATGGTGATAAATCTCCATCATTAAGATCAACATATTCAGTAGCTACATATCAAACAAGTCAAAAATTATCTCGTTCATCATCACTTAATCAATCGATTACAACACGAAGATCACGTTTACAAGCTGGACCATCTATTGATATTCCAATTAATTTAAGTGATGATGAAAATGATTTTGATGATACTACATCAGCTAGAGAAAATTATCGTTTTGCACCACAAATTATACGTACACGTCCTTCAAGACATAATTCATTTCGTTCAACAACAGCATATCAAAGACATTTTCGTTTATCTCCACGTAAAACTGATTTTCTTGTTATACAAGCACCACCACCAGGTACAATACCATTACAACAAAGAACAAATTCATTACAAAATAATACATATTCATCTGTTATTGATAATCAAGCTATTTTAATGGCAACAAATCCATTAAAAGAAATACGTGGTGAAACACTTCTTCATTTAGCTGCACGTCTTGGTCATGATGAAATAATACGTTTATTAATAAGTGAAACATCACAAGCAAGTATGTTAATGAATAAACAAGGAGAAACACCATTATTAACAGCTATTGAATCTGGTTCAACATCAACAGCAACATTATTAATGGATGCTGATCCAAGATCAATTATAGTTAGTGATATAAATGGTTCAAGTGTATTTCATTATGCATGTGAACATTGTAATGATGTTGTTTTACATCGTGCTATTACATTATCTAAACGATTAAATTCGACTACTGATCGAATTACTGTAATTATGAATATTTATATTATTATATTGTATGAAAATCTTTTTTTTTTTGTTGTATTTTTAGGCATTACGTCGTTTAATTGAAAGAAATCGTGATGGTAAAACTCCATTTGATATAGCAATAGAAAAAGGACAATTAAAATGTGTAAAACATATTGTTTTATCATCTTGGATTGAAGCAAATATTGATATGAGAGTATTAATTGATGCTGCATCAATGAAAAATGCTATTGAACAAGAACAATTAGATATTTTAACATTTTTTGTTTCTGATCCAAAAAGATTTGCTTATATTATTCATTTATTAGTTGATGCAAATGGAAAATTTTTTAATTTAGTAAATTTAAATCTTTTAATTTTATTTAATAAATAAATAAAAATTTTATTTTTAGTTAGAATATGCTATATTATTAAAAAGAAAAGATATTGTTCGATTATTTATTAGTGTACGTATACCTATTGAACAATATAATTTTCGTCATCAATATAAACAATTTTTAAAACATTATAACGAACCATTTATTCAAGGTAATTCAGCAGGATTTTATCAAACACCAATACAACGTATGTTAACAACACCAGAATGTGTACCATTAGTACCACTTATATTAGAACAATTTGTTAGTGATAATGGAATTGATTTATCAATTGTTGATGATTGTTTATATGCACGACCAATGAAAACAAGATGTATATTTGGAAGAACAAAACATTTTTCAACAGATGATTGGCTTCAACAACATCCATTAAGTAATAAAAACTAGAAAATTTTTTTTTATTTATTTATATTTTCATTTATTTTATAGCTTTAATTGCTAAAGCAGATTATAAAGATGTATACGATCATCGTTTAGTTCGTTTATGTGTTGATTTAAAATTTAATTTATTTGGAAATTTTCTTTATTTACTTATACTTTGTTGTCAATCAACATATGTTGCACTTTATACAGGTATTGCATTAGGTTCTCCAACACCAGCTGATCAAGGTACAAATTATTATAATATGGTTAATTATTCATGTTATGATTTATGTACAATATTAGCAAATGATTTACACAATCCAGCTGGTGATAGATCAGCATTACGTGCATTACGTTTAATTTTACTTATTTTATCTGGTTTTGCATTATTAAAAGAATTTTTTCAAATTCTTACACAACGTGAAAAATATTTTCGAAGATTTTATATAAATCTTATTGAATTACATATGTATGTAAGTATTGATTGTAAAACAACAAAAAAAGAAACAATAAATGTTTTAAAATTATTTTTCAATAGGTTAGTGCAATTATTTATTCTGTTGATGTTAATGAATGTACACGTCAAACAGGTATTCGTTGTTCAGCTCAATGGATGACTGGTGGTATTGGTTTATTATCTGTTTGGACATCATTATTATTAGTTGTTATGAATGGTATTAAATTTGGTAAACATGGACTTTTATTTATAACAGTATTTGTAACATTTCTTAAATTTATTGCCGTTTATTTTATGATATGGATTGGTTATATATTAGCATTTTATATGCTTTGTAAAGATATAATGGCACAATTTAGATTTTTTAATTTTGTACCAAAATTATTAGTTATGTTTATTGGTGAATATGATTTAGGTGGAACATTTTTTCCAAATAATGAATTAAAACCTGGTGCTGAAGGTGCATTGATACTTTATAGTGCTTATATATTTACAATGTTTATTGTTATGATGAATATAATGGTAAACAAAAATAAAAAATATTTTAATTTTTCTATATAAAAAATAAAAAATATGTTTCTCTTTTTTCAGGGTGGTTTGGCTGTCGCTGATGTAAAAGAATATCGTTTAAATGCTAAACGAGAACATTTACGTGCACGTATTGGAGTTGTATTAGGTTTTCAAGCACGTTTAGGTGGATTTTGTGAAACAGTTGGTAATGTAATAAGAAACTTATCTGAAAATGTACATTTTATGAATTTTTGGAAAAAATTAAATCTTATCCCATTTAAATATCATTTACATAAACTTGAAATACGTACACATCCAATAAATATTCCACATAATCTTAATTCATCATATTTTTCTCCATTAAATGGACGAACAAGACATGAATTAATTACATCTTCACAATCAAGAAGATCATCATCTTCATTATCTGTTGGAATATTTGACCAAGTACTTACACAAACAGGTTATTATTGTCATCATGATACAACACGTAATGATACTTTATTTAATGAAGAAGAAAGTACACGTTTAATAAGAAAAACAGATGAAATACGTGATACAATTGAAGAATCAGCTATTCGAACAAGTTCAGAATTAAGAAAAATTGCTTTAAGTTTACAAAATGAATTAGAAGATATTAAACGAAGGTTAATGAAGTAATAATATACAAGCAATAAATTGAAAAAAAATCATTCCTCTTGTTTTCTATTAAAAAATAAATATTTTGTAATATAAAATGCATTTATTAAATAAATAATCAGAAACTATTTGATTGATGTCTTTTATATTTATTAATCTATCTAATTGATATGTATATGAAAAATAAATCAAAAATTATATTCATATTATGTAAAAAGAAAATAATAGAAATTTTTAATATTAAAATTACTAAACATTCTTGCAAAATGTACTTTTGATACTTTTACATGTATTTTGTTGTTTTCACGTTTTTATAGTTGCTTTAATATGATGTGTATTCATGCGTGAGCAATTAATGATGTTTTTATTCAAAATATGAAACCAAACGAAAATAACAAACATTTATATATTCGAATCTGCAATTAAAGTTTATTATTTTAATTATCTTCAGTAATAAATATCAGTAATTCTTTTTTAAATATAGTATAACGTAGAATAAAAGACATGTTTGAGCTCTTTGTTTAATGAATATGAATTTTTTTAAACATGAAGAATCTAAAATATGACTATAGTTTTAAGTTGTCGAAAAAGAAATGAAATGTAACGGATGGCACCAAATAAATTATACTGTTTGTATTTTTAATATTTCTTCTCTATTCTTTGCTTCACCGAAACATCTTTTTTTATTAAAAGATAGCGCTTGAAATTCCCTACAAAAACCTTTATAATTAGGAGCAAAAACTGTTTAAAATATATTTGAAAAAAAGACAAAAAGTAACGGATTGGGTATAATAAGTTGCCGTACTTTGGATTCCATTTTTTCGTTACTTACTTCACCCTATTAGGAAAAATAAAATATATCAAAAGATGCAGCGTAAAAAGTTCTACAGTTTTCATAAGATCGCTTATTTTATAGATGTACTTTCTGTTTTCAAAATGGACAAAATTTTGAGCGATCAAATTTTGACCGTGCGAAAATGATATATTTTTTTTGGTGCAAGATGAATTCGGCTTTTTCTTATTTCATAGTTTTAAAATTGTTCAATGTAGATTGTAGAGCTTTTTACGCTGCATCTTCCGACATATTTTGTTTTTTTTTAATAGGGCGAATTGAGTGCACAACGCGGCCATTCACTGTGCGCAATCCATTACATTTTACAGCTTTATCTATGTTTTCACTTTTGTGTTTTTTCAAGGCTTGTATTGAATTGCTCAGTATATAGTTTTAAAAGCCCAGTAATTCATTTAAAAAGATTTTGTAATTTAAGGGTATGGATATACGTGTTGTTCTCCCTGCATAGTATAATAGCCGAAATAATTACCTGACACCACGTTTCCAGCTACAATTTTGGTTACTAAAAATGAGAAAAAAAACTGGTTCCTACTTAATTTTTGAAAAATCCTGGAAAAGCAAAACTTAATTATTAGATGGATATTAAAATTTCAAAATGTATTTGGGAAAATTTTCATTATTAAATTGTTGATATTAAAGCTGTTATATATTTCAGTATTCATCAAAACAATATTCCACCGCTATACCAAAATCTTTAATGTCAAGAATGAAAAAAATAAAAATTTTTCGCTTTACATTTAAGAGTTTTCGTCTAGATCCGAGGATTTAATCGTTCAAATTTCTTTAACGATTCGTAACCGGTTTGTCACGGCTTCTGTCCTTATTTGTTTCTTGGTTTTCCCATTTTTGGAACACTGAACTAAACCTTCTTGATAGTAGTATTCACACTCTGCAGTCGAGCCATACATGTAGAACTCGAAGACTTTACTCGAGTATTAAAAATTCTACACGAGTTTTCAACTATTCAACTATTGATATACGAAAGATTAATGGCGCTAACTACAAGATGCTTCGTGTAGAATGCTAGAAGTAATGCACATAATGCTGAGGGTGAGGGGTGAGAGTAGGGGTAAGGGTGTCAAAGAACTGATACCTGTAGGCTGCGGCCAAATGCTACGGACAGCATCTTTTTCCGTGGATTGCTTTCAGCATCCGGCAAGCATCATCCTTAATCTATCATATAGTAATAGTTGAAAACTCGAGTAAAGTTTTAATACTCGAATCGAATTAACGAGTTCTACACTACTGACTATCTCTTGATTGAGCCCAGCATCACGCAGCTCACCCTTGGCACCGTCACTAATGAGAGTACACAAGGGAAACTCTTTTGACAGCATATAAATCGATTTAGCCCTTTCGTAAATTAGCGTGTTACTTTTTTGTCTAAAAAGTTTAGAAGTACTGTTAGGTTATTATATGAGAACATAAGAACGACAAGACATAGAGTGTTCACGCTCATCGATAAACATTTGATGGGCTTGGACATGAGTTAGAATGATTCGAAAAGATTCTCTGTTTTTGACTAATCAACAAGATACATTGAGTGTGACAATCAGTATACATCACCTTTGCATTTTGACTATATTATATAGTTCTATTTATTGAAAATAATTGGTATTTACTTAAGAGAATGTGTACCATGAAGTAACAAATAAATGGGCAGAAATTTTCCTTGTTTCGTTAAATTTAATCGAGTCAGTTATGATTATCTTAGTTTTGATTTGTCACTTGATAATGTTTCATTTCAAAAATAAAAGACAAGGTTGAGAATCACAATAAATATTATTAAAGGACAAGAAGTAAGTCTTTGTGCCACTCCAAAGATTCGTCCGTTGGCATCTGTCAATTTATTATTGGACAAAACAGTCTTGATTTGTGCGAGTGTTGCGTCGTCGTTGCACAAATCTCGAAGACAATCAACTACTAGGGATGTGCCTAAATCACTGTCGCTAACATCTACTCCGGCAAAACGACCATTATGACATTCACGTAATTCGACCTTCTCTTCTTCTTGATTGTATCGTAATACGCAGCGCTCATCCAGTGCACATGTCTTGACGTTATTGTTTTCATCATAACATTGAATCGAACCATTTTTCAAAGGATCTTCAATGAGCGGCGTAAATTGTTCGAATACACGATTAACATTGTAGTCGCGATCGACCATTTCTTTGGTTCTACTCTGCGCATAAGAGAGAACACAATCAGTTCCTTCTGAACAACGATAACCGATCTCATATATGAACTTGCGACGAGGTATTTTTTCGATAGTGATGTATTCTCTTGGAGAGACAGTGTTAAATATTGCAATATACCCTTTGGTGTCATAATCGAATAATAGTTTTAAAGAGCAATGGGATGCTGAGAAACGGTCTTTACATCGTTCGTCATTAAAATGAAATGTTTCGTTGAACTTAAAGACAAGAGTGCAGGGACCGATGCATTGAAGACAACGGCTTGTATCAACCATCAACAGAAAGGTCAGTAGTAACGTTAACATCTTGCGTCTGCTTTCTGGCGCGAATATCTTCTCTTCTACTTTTTATCTACGAACGCAACATACGAATAGCTTCTTATCTTATTTAGTGTTTTACAAAGCAAAACTCATCTCCAAAAGGGTCACAACTTTTTTTTTGAAGAACGAGCAGTAGAAAACAAATACAAATCTTGAGGGTGTGGGACATCCAAGTATTCTCTATTTTGGCATTGAAAAACCTCAAGCCAGAATTGAGATTATTATTGACAATACCATGTGGCATTGTCAGCTAATTGAAGAGGCAAATACTCGAAACAGAGCGTGGATCATACAAAAAACTATGAGTTGGCTCGATGATCGTCATGTGAAATTTTCGTTTACAGCTAAAAACGCTGGATTACTAAACAAAGCATTCTGCAATGTGGCGACAAAAAGACGCATTGTCGACGAACCTGCGCATGTTTTTGGTGTTCGTATTGAGAGGTAATTTCACTATTTTCTGATTACTGTGGGTGTTTAAGATTACTTATCATAGATATTTCATATTAACCCCCCAGATTTAGCATAGGCTGATATGAAAGTGTATATCACGAAGAACAATACCAACTTGCAATTAACTGATATCGAACGATTGACTTCAGAGTCGATTTCTGCCATGGATCCTACAAGTACTACAAGCTGTATTGCCCATGCAAACAGCAGGTATCGGGATCTGTTTTTTTGGAGTTTATTCGGATTTTTTAATAAATCCCCATACATCTTAAAATAAATTCCACATAACTCCTATTGAGGGTGAGGGCAAGTGTGAGGAATGGGGAGCAAGAGTGAGGGTGCGCTGAAATACTAATACAGCTATAGTCTCAATAAATCCTTAGTGAATGAGTAAATCCCAATAAGTCTCGCAGAAGAAATAAATCTCAAAATAATAAGTCCTGATATGCCCTCTCTAGAAAAGTTCTACTACCCGTTTCAAATTAAAAGGTAGGTACGTATTTTTTATAAGGCTTTATTCAAAGCTTTACTGATTTCAGAATTCTAGATATTATATTCAACAATTCTAGTCCACTTCGCTAGCAATTTCTGTAATAAACCTTAGTTTTTCAAATTTTTTCCCGGACAATCAAACGTGCTTTCAAGGCATTTCTTCGTTCAACTATTGCAAAAGGTTTCAAAATTTCAAGTTAAAATTCATTGTCCTATATGGTTCGATGCATTTTCATCTGCTTTTTCCAACGGTGAAAACCACAGCTTTCTATCTTGTTCCTATCAAAAGCTATTCAACATATACTTGTGCGTCTTTTATTTTGAAACGAGCAGTAAATGCAACCCACAAAACTATTTTCAATGTATGAAATCTGAAATTGTTCTAAAAACAAATACGAAACTCTCAACGTTTCGAAAAATACCTTAGTTTTTCGAGTATGCACTAATATTGATTATCACCCAAGTCGTAATAATGTGTCAATAACTTAAAACTGCGTGACTGCATGTTTTTTGTCAGAATTTAGGAATTTCTTGAATAACTCATTGTGCAAAAATTATAAATCGCAATACTAGACTTCGTGCAGGATGGAGTTGGAAGCGGTTGAAAAAAATTTTAGACCAGCGAATAATTGGCGTCAATAGATCGAATCAGTTTCAAATATGGATTAGCATAAAACATATTGAGAGTTTTCTCCATCCAACGGTATTCTTTAGAACACAACTTTCAAAACATGTCGAGTAATGGAGCATATATCTGAAATATAAATATGCACATTAACTGTCATAGGAGAAAAGAATAATAAAAAACAAACATTGAGGTGAGTGGTTGATGTTTGTTAAGAGAATATATCAACACATGACTGTATACATACCGGCAAACATAGAAAGACTCTCGTTTTTTCAAACAATATCCTGCCGATTTTCATGTTTTGCAGTATTGTTCAAGATCAATCAATAGTTTGTATTTGAAACGTCTGAACGTTTAGATAAAATCTATTACTTTGATATCTGGTATCACTGCAAATTTATGTCTGAAAATAATATTCAGAAATGAAATATTCTAGTTAAATTTTTTTTGCTTATATTTTTACATGAACACAAAACGCTTCAAAAAAGTTCTTTTCAACTCTACCTTTCGTCCTTAAGAATCGTTCTTAAAAAGAACTTTTCAGCTGAACATTAGAATATTCCTGACAAACATTCATCAAAATATTCGTTAAACAATGAAGTATGTTGTTTTTACTAAATTGTTATTTACACTTGAATAGAAACTTATTATTTGCATCTACTTCTTCATTTCACTTCAGCAATTCATAAGAATTAATTTTTTTATATTTGATATGCAATTATTCAAGCAGTAAATAATATATCTACTTTCTCTATTCTTTTTTCTTATTACTTTTATTCATTCCATTTTAATAGTTATTTATCTAAAGGTAAGTTTACTACAAACTAATTAGCTGAGAGTTCATTATCAGTGATAATACTATCCCTAAACGCTTTTGATACCGAGTTCTGCATTAAGATTGAAGTATTAGATTGGCAAGAAGGTTTTGTCGTTTTTTTTCTTTCAAACATCAAACTAGTTTTCAATGATATATGTTCCATCGCTACCTATAACCTGTCGCCAATGCTCTAGTAGAGACAAGATGCTGCGTTCGCAAAAGTCCAGAGAGTAAGGTGAATGGAGAATGATAACCTATCCTAGCTTCAATAATTTATCGCGAATCGACTTTACAACGTGTGGCCCTGCGTTATCATGTAAAAAGTAGACTCGATCTTGCTTGTCCTTGAGTTTTTTTGCAACACGACGCACTTGCTGTCAGTAGAGATCGGTGGTGCTGGTACATCAATCTGATAACAGCTCCCAATAGATAATTTCTGGAGCACTCCACCAGACATTCAACATCGTTTTCTTCGAATGGAGAGTGCGGTTATAATTAATATATAGCACCCACATTTTATCACCAGTAATGAAATGTCAGTAAATCCATACAAACATCAAGTTGGTATTGAAGCTGATGGGCTGATGATTCATGAGGTATCCAAACCCCACATTTTCATGTCTTTCCTAATTCGTTCAGATGTGGTTCAACCGTGGTATGAGAGGATCAGATTAGTTTTGTTCTCTGTTTTTCAGAAAATATGTTTTTTGAAAATTGATCTATTTGTGTTCTTTGTTTATTTGTGTGTCTGTCAACATTGGTGTGTCATTTTCCTTCAGGTTTAATCTTTCTATTGCTCGAGAAATTGTTGTAATCAGTTGCATACGTAGATCAATTTTACAAAAGAAATCGGTCTCTGAGAATAGAGTTTCCATATTCCTATGCATTATCTATTACCATTTCCTTGAAACCTCGTAGAACCTAATCTTAAATAGTTAGTAAGATCATCTCCCGAGTTAGGACACTGCGAAACAAATCTCTTCTAAACCTTTGTGTTATCTATGGAACGTACGCTGCGTAGTTATCAGTAGGCAATAATCTGTATTATTGCAAGGAAATACGATAGAGCTCATCAAATCTAGAAGTTTCCAACTCAGATCCGAAGCAGAGGCTACAACACACTCTTTGTTTTTTCAAGAAAACCTTTTTATATTAGAATCTGATGGACATTTTGCAAATACAACTTTCTTCTTTTTCGTTTATATTTATTGATGACTAGCAAACTCAATTTCCCCTGACTAAAATGCATCAGACTCAACATTTTCGGAATCGAGTGGACCTGGATTCGAGCCTACCCGAGGAGGCCTAGAATACGATCATTATATTTTACATGCACATTTTTATAAACATTAGTCAAATATATGGGTTCAGAGATTGCTACTATTATAACGCTTAACACTGCATGAGTTATTATAATTTTTAGAGTTCAACAACACTAGTATCTTTCATATCCTCATCATATATTCCTCGTACTTGCGGTTGAATTGTAAATAAGTGCAAACGGATGATCTGTTTTTTGACTAGATGAATAACTACTTTCTAAGAATTTTACTAACTTATCCCATTGTTCATATTTTGGCATGATTTTTAGGTCTATAGTGTCGTTCCAAGGTGAAATTGTACGTATTCGACTGTTTGTGATCTGAATTCCAAGAAAAACCAAAGAAGCAAGTTATTATAACAAACATTATAATCACAAATATTGAAAGTACATAATAAGGAATTCATAAATAGAAACAAATATAATGAGCGCTAGAACTTTCATTTGTTGGTGTCGCGAGCAAATAAAAAATTATAACCTGTTTATACCGGACGAGAATGATTATGATGATGACACTGATGAGCCAAGAGAACCGTCAACTACGGTCAGACAACAACAATATGCCACTTGGCTTTATGTCATTTTTCTTTCAAGTAAGTCGATATAGCTGAACTCTTAAAGGTTTTAGACGAGTTATCTTGAAAACTAGATTAATCGCAATTAAATTCAAAGGAGATAACCACGACAGATACTATTTATCGATATCAGTGACCAAAAATAATAAAAGCACTGGAAAAAGTTATTAAAATGATAAAATTAGAGCTAAATAAGTATGATTTAGCACATCTCTAATGAATAATTTTCTCATAACAAACGACTGTAATCACAATCATTTCTCTGCTTTTGACAAAGGCTTCTTCATCCTCACTTCATAGAATACACTAACTTTTTTTTAATTATTTTATTCGTTTCTAGTATCCCTTTACATTCTTTTCGTCATCGTATTGTTAAGTCCACAAACACAAACAATTACTGCTTCAAATATCACTCCAATTCTATTCGAGCAACTTTATCTTGAACATGGTGAAACACTATCATGTCCGTGCTCAACAATTACTTTTCCTCATCAATCCTTTGTCAATATTACTCTCTCATATCATCCAGTATGTTCAAGTGTTTTTGTCAGTAGACAATGGATTGAAGCACTCTATCATCCACAAGCAAGCGCATTCTTAGTGACGGATTTTCGGAAGACAGCGAAATCTCAGGTGAGTAATTATTTTATTTTAGGAATATATTTAACCTAAAACAAAAAATACTATTTTTTATATAGTCCCTAGACCCATGGACTAGTTTTGTGAACATGCTAAAATTTTGGTAAATTCATTCCATTATTATTATGGATTTGTCATATATACTATCCGAGAAAATGACGACAAAAGTTTTTCTCTATCTATATTGCTGACATTAAAGGCTGAGTTAGTAAGCTACCTTTTAATACGCTTGTAGACACTAGTTGCAGTACGATTCATCAGTTTGAATGTATTAGTTTATACTTGAACCTAGAAGACCTTTTGGATTGGACTGAGTTTGTCAGTAAAAATTTCGAGCATAATCAACCAAAATTGATCCATTAAATTCAAATGGAATATCTATTCATCACTGTTTTCTCATTAAAACGAAATTCTGATTTTGAAAATCTTTGTTATTGATATTCTCATCGAAAGATATGTACAAAGTGAAAAGAATGATTATGTATGCTTTTTTTGTTTAATATTAGTTTGAACTCCTATCTGCTCTTTGTTCGGTATCAAAAACCACGGTTTCACAATCGTTGTCCAATATTGACAATGATCATTTTGTTAGTACTCTTCTTCTTCGAAAAGAAGAAGTTCAATCTCAAGCGTTTGCAACTATTGAGTTCGTCAAAATATCAGCATCTATTCAAGTGACTTCGCTCGTCAAACTCATTGAAGTAATGTTTCGGTCAAACACATTAGTTTCTGCTCTTAATACCAATGCGATGATTGAAGTAAATAACTATCCGGGTCATAATAACGAAATAAATGTGGAGTCGACATATTATGTGAATCCCAACCCTCTTACAATCAATGATCTCCGAGGGATAAGCTGCGCACACAAGAGTTCATTCGCTCCAGCTGCCTTCTATGCACTGACACTTGAAGAATGTACTGATAAACGTTACTATTGGCCTATAAATCCTGGTAGTCGTCCTTATTATCCTATTGCTTCTGAAATGGTTGACGGATTTTATGGAGGATGTACTCCACTTGATGCTGTTCTCGCAAGTACACTTGATTGTTTGTACAATGTTAAATGTCTTCAAATGTTGGCGAATTACTTTCCAGATCTCAACAAGGTATTTGTTTTTTAATTTGTCATATACAAGAACAAATCTTTATTTTTAGACAAATTTCAAATCAATCAATTCTCTTTCATCTTCAAATCGGCAAAATATTCGTTTGAATGAAAGTCTTGCTAATCTATTTATTGAAGAATGGTCAACATCAATCAACTATATCAATTATCTTCATGAATGTGCTCCTTCATTTTGTACATATTCTAGAACGGATCGGACTAATTTTTCTGAAGCTATCAGTCTTTTACTCAGTCTTTATGGTAGCTTAACCTGCATACTTCGATTAATTGCACCATTATTAGTCAATATCGTCTCGAAAGTCAAACACCGATCAATCAATATCAATGTTAAATTAAGTATGTGCATTATTCAGAATAAGAGTAGTCGTATTTTAATTGCATGATATTTTTATTTTCTAGAATGTTGTTCAACCGCTACTCGAAAACTAACTCGATGGTTAACACAGTTAAATATTTTCAAATCAATAGTTAATCAAACAGAAGATGGTATTCGGCAACAGCGTATCATGACGCGCGTCTTTTTTCTTTTACTCGCAAGTAGGCCTTCCTTTTCAAATTTTCATCGTATAATGTGCATCAGGAAAATATTCCATCTAAACATAAAAATATTCGTGCTCATGACTATTCAGTTTCGAGATATGATCAAGTTTATATTAGAAAAAGTAGTTTTTGCATACCGCAGTACTTAAAAATGTTCTTTCGATTGTTTTAAATCATCGTCGCGTTTTTTATTTTATGAAATAGAACGAAAATTGATCTGTAAATATATTTATTTTGTTAATTGTAGTTTCTACTATGATATTTGTTGTATTTACTTGGCTGAAAACTGAAGATGTTTTAAAAAGAGTTGTTAATCCATCATTAATGGAATACAAAAACTTGCAAGAGCTATATCCAAATACACTCCAATGTCCTTGTTCTACGATGACAATGACGTATGATCAATTTGTTTCATTATCACCTAGATTTCATCAAATCTGCTCCAGTGATTTACTTAGTGATTCATGGATGACAATACTCTTGCTTAATCAGGTGAACTTTGACCGGAAAGCATGGTTAGGTGTAGCTCCTCGATACTTTGGACTTTTGTCAAATCTCTGTAATTTAGCTAATCAGACAGCTAATGATAGTGTTCATCAATTTCTTACACGAACTATGGTCAGTTCACATGTTCTTCTTGAGAATGATTTCAATATGCAGTTAAATACAACTATCACTCAATTTATCCAATCAATTCCAATCAGGTTTAATCTTCTGATTGATACAATACGTATGTTCATTCGAGTTGATCAACCTTTAACAATATTAGATTACACACAATTAATCGTCGTTAATAACACTTTAACAAATAGAACTCAAAATGCACAGCAAGTATGTCTTCCTTCGCTGATTTTCTATAATAATTCGATGCTTCTTTTCTTTGTCTTCTTTCTAGTTCAGATTTCGTTTCACTGCCATGGATACTGAGTATTCGTCATATGGTATTTGTGTTTGTGCAACTAATGATCTATGTCAGGTTCCAGTGATTGTGAAATCACCTGGTGTACTCTCTATTCAAATAGGGATATATACTGCTGTCCAAGAAACAAGTTATGTGGTAGATGGAGTAGTTCAAGGATGCCATACTATTGACTCAGTTCTTCTGTCAAGACTGGAATGTTTCTATGAAAGTTCCATTTGTCTATCAACCATAGTAGATTATGTAAATCAGTCACTCAAAACATTACTGGGACCAAAAGACCAGATCAATATTCATCCAATGATATTTGATGAAAGATCGTCTCGTTTTAATCCGAAAACTGTATTCTCAAACATACTTAAAGAAATGATTATTGAAGAATGGAATTCATCAGTTTCATATGATGACTATTATAAAAAATGTTCACCAAATTCATGTAATTATTCTGTTAGAGAACATCCAAGTAGTTTTATTGAATCATTAATAAAATTAATTTCTACCATTATTGGTTTAACCCTTCTACTAAAACTGATTACACCTCAACTTGTCCAATTTATTATGAAATTCTTTCAATCAAGAAAAAATCAAAGGCAACGAGGTAAAACGAATATAAACATATCAAAAGATTACTTTTGTTTATAGTTCATCGAAATTTGTTCACTCGATTAAGAGAAAGATTTCGAAATCTATTTCGAGTTTTCTCTGATACATTATTCAATTTAAATATATTTCCTGCACGAACATTTTCAAGTAATATCGATCGAACACGAGTGAAACGTCTTGGTCAATGGTCTACTCGTTTTTATATTTTTCTTCTAATATTGATTCTTCTAATTCTATCTTTCTATACAGTAATTCAAGCACGAACTTTAACAAAAGCTTTTCTTAATCCATCTTATGATACTTACAATGATCTCATGAATAATTATTATGAGACACTTCAATGTCCTTGTTCATTAATCTCATCAACATATAATCATTTTATTGAAATTAAAGTTATTTTTCATCAAGTAAGAAAATAACTTCTAATAATATCTTTGTGAGAAGAGATTTTTAAAATAAAAATATTGAATTCTAGGTTTGTTCGAGTGGCTTTGTTTCGGATTCATGGAGAATAAATGTAACATCAAATCTGTTTAACAATCTATCTAATTATAATCAAAAAGATTATCGCCGTTTTCTTTCTGCTCATTTACAATTTCTTAGTGGATTATGTCAACTTTCATTGCAATCATCTAATTCATCAATTCATCAATCTCTTTCTTCACTTTTAATAACAAAAGAATTATTAAGAAAAGATTTATTTGAAATTCGTATCAATTCAATGATTGAGACGTGTAAATCAAATGCTCATGATACGCTTAATCGTACTTTATTTCTAGTTCGATCTATAAGTAGTGGACATGCAATTGTATCAGCATATGGAACTAATTTTGAGTATATCAATCCTTGGCACAATAATGGATATTCCTATCCTCATACTCAATCAATGATCTATGAGAATAATTGTTTATGTGGATTAAATGAAACTTGTGTAATTCCAGGTACTTTTATCGAGAACTCATCCGAATCTGTATCAATAAAAGGTTTTAAAATGGGATGTACACCAGTTGAATCATTTCTTTCTTCAACTCTTGAATGTTTCTATGATTTATCATGTATTCAATTAATACACGAAATGTCCAAGACTATTGATATGAATAATGATCGACTAGCTTTAAACGCAACGATAAGTCGATTTGCACCAAATATGACTGTGTTAGATCTTGTCGATGATTTATTTATTGAACGATGGTTAACAATAAGGAATTATTCGTCATATTTTGATCGATGTGCACCAATAGAATGTTCATATAAGTACATTGAACATATTGATCCTCTTTACACAATAACATATCTTCTTGGTATATATACGGGCCTGTCTATTATTCTAAAATGGATATGTCCAAGAATAATTTCTCTTCTCTTTCATATTCATCAACGTCGAAAGAGAAAAACAAATTCCATTCAACCAGTATTTATTATTGAAACAGAAAATAATACAATTAATCAATCGCAATCAACATCAACAATTGTGACAAATCGGTATATTTATTTGATTTTAATTATAATATTCATCGAATGAATTCTTTTTCTAGCTCAACTTCTTTTTTTTCATCATTAATTTATTGCATCTTTAGTTTAATACTATTGATCATTGTAGCAACATTCATTCTATTTCCATTAATTTATTTTATTCAAAAACAGTCAAATGATGTTTCACAAACAAGTATGTTCGATATCTATTTAATCTTAGAAAGTATGGAATCTCTTTGTATAGATCATCCCTTTAAACCTAAAACATTCTATCTATTACTGATTAATATTTAAAAATTTGTTTTCTTTCATTTATTATTCAAGGAACCAGCACATATCCGACAAGCAAGAATATTCTTTCAACAATATCAATGTTACCTTCAACAGGTTCGTATATGATGAATTTAGTTTTGACTGAATTCTATTAATGAAATAAATCAATCAATCAATCAATTCTCACTGCTAACAAACAATGAAAAAGATCTCTCGAATGGTGAAGATCAGTAATTGTTTCCTTTTTTTCTCTTAGAATCTCTTTGTCCAATAACATTTAAAACAATATCCATCTACCTAAATGATTCTAATCAGATCGAGTCGGTGGATATTGGTGATTTTAATAACGATAATAACGTAGATTTTGTTGTTCTGTCGTCCTCAAGAAATGGACTTACTTTATATCTATATGTGATGCTTGGCGATGATAATGGTAGTTTTCAAGCACAACCAGTATTATCAATAAATGAATCTGTAGGGTAGGTGTTGAATAGTTATTTTTAGATTTTCCTAATGATTGAATGACAATTTCGATGATTTGTATCCTGAGTTAGTTTTTCATGCAGAATACAGAGAGAACCGTTTGACCTTGTGCCTTATCCTATAGAACCTGATTCAAATAAAATATATTGGATTCGAAGAGAGATGATTTTGAAACGAACACATTTAAATTCAAAGCAGAATTTTGTTTATTTCTCAAAAAGTTCTAAGAGAGGTATTCTTCATGCTTGAAAGTTTCTTCGATTGTGACACATTAGAACGAATATCTCTGATTTGTATTGATCATTTCTTTCGAATTTTTCAAAAAGTTTAAATGATAAAATTTTGCTTTATTTAGTATTAAGTGTGCGGTTCTTGCTGGTGATTTTAATAATGATATGCTGTTGGATGCGATCGTGGCGAATGGTTATATTAATATATATTTCGGAAATGGTGATGGAACTTTTAGTGCAAATAGGACAACTCAGATCGGAAGAAACAGCATGGGAATTCCGATTGTTGTGGCTGATTTCAATAATGATGGTCGATTAGATCTAGTTGGTAGAAATTCTGACCAATTGAATCTATTACTTGGTAATGGTGATGGAAATTTTCATCGGACCATAGCCTTTTCAAATGAAACTGATGTGTATACATATGCGATAGCTGTTGAAGATTTGAACAATGACAATCAGCAAGATCTTATTGTTGCTCTGAGTTTTAACGATATTGTCGTTTACCTTGGTAATGGTAACGGAACTTTTCAAAGAGGAGGAAACTTTTTGACCACAGTTGACGGTTATCCACGTTCAGTAGTTGTGAATGATTTGAATAAAGATGGTTTATTAGATATTGCTGTTCTTAATACTAAAATCTTCAATGTAGATATTCTGTTTGGGAATGGAGATGGTACTTTTAAAGCACGACAAACATTTTTGAGCGAACCTGCGGGACTTCATGAATCGCTCGCTACTGGTGACTTAAATAATGATGATAAAATCGACCTTGTTGTCCTGAATGGAGACAGAGGCACTATATCCTTGCTCATCAATTCCCATAATGGCACCTTCACATCACCGATTGGAATTCCAATCGAAAGTTATCCGAACGTTGTATTTGTCGCTATTCTAGACTTAAACAAAGACAATCAAATGGATATTTTTTATGTCGACCGAAGTAGAAAAAAGATAAATACATTGTATAATTCATGTCAATGTTGCAAATTTAACGGTTGAAACCAAACTTTATTCAATAGGCTATGAATTTTCTTCGAACTTCTTTTTGCTAATACAATAAGATGTGATTAAAAAAATGCTTTCTTTGTATTTTTTTCTTTAATATTTGCTTATTGTCCGTCTTTCACTTTTCAAAGTTGTCAAGGTAAATTTTTTATGAATCATTTCACCTTTGACTTTTTGAAGAATATGTTTGTTGTTCTTTGAAAATTGTAGCTCTCTCGAAGCATGCTTCGTAGAATGGTCAATAAATCATTTTTAAAAAAAGAAAGTTTTTATTACATTTGGTTTCATGCTGCCGGACATGCTGAATGTTACTTTGATTCTCTACTAAAATGATATTATGTTTGTAAAAGTAGAGATTTTGGGGCAAAAAAAAACGTATTTGTTCATTCTAAATCAAATGGCAATAGATAATTTTTATACGTACCCAACCTGCAAGGCCTAGTCCTGTTCGATGAATTATTTTATCAATTCTTCCTTCATTAATATGCAGACTGAAAAATCTTGCTTCTTCTTCTGCTTCAAAAATTATCTTGTTACCTAACGGAATATGAGAATATGATCTCAGACTTTATACCAAACAAAGAATATCCATAAGTACTTCATCTAGAAGATTTCTTAAAAAATTTTGAATGATCATATTTAATTTGTGATCTGTGTACCTTGTGTATTATCTTTATAAGATAGGCTAATTATTCAACTTGGAATATTTTTTCTGTATTCATACTACGATTTTTGCAGCCGTCATGGCTTGAATGTGAGATTTATGGAAAAGAAAAAGTATCTAGAGAATGTTTTTTACCTTGTTTCTAATAAAATTATTTCATTAATGTTGAAATTCATATATCATATAAAACAATATTTTGATCAAAAGATAAGATCATGATTAATTCACATTGATAATAGTATGAAAGTACAAAGTTTTTCTCGTCAATATAGTCAACTTTAAGAGCTCTACAAGATCTATAAGTTTCATTGAAATTCTAAGTAATCATCTACAAAAACTATAGGATTTGTCTTCAGAACAATTGTAGAGAATATATGTGATAAGCACTATCTTTTCTTTCAGCCCTGTCAAAAACGATGAAAAATCTGAATAAGTAGAGTTGTAGGGCAAGTGAAGATCTATCATTTGTACTATATCAATAACTCAAGCAATTCGGCTTTTTCAAAAAATTATGAGTACCAGTGCACCGATTGCTTGAAACTTTCATCGCATTTAGCCTAGTTCGATGCCCTTGGATTTAAATTTTTACCTAATTTTCATGGAGAAATTTGACAAAAATTGTTTAAAAAGTTCAAAACTAAGAGCTCTACAAATGCTGAAAATTTCATCAAAATCAGAGATTCGATAGAATTGCCCATGCATTGTTTACTATATATGGACAATGTGGACTTTAAAATCGAACACACTATATTTTTCTATATATATTAATACGATTTTGTAGGTCTGAATGAACTCTACCTATACTGAAATAATGACAACTTTTAGTTAGAATAAAGTGACAATCGAAGGCACTGCATATAATGTTGTAAATATCGGAGAAATGCAGTGTGATGGGGCTGATGATCTATTTCATTGAATACATTATGAAGTGTTCAGCAAAATCGTCTATATCGACCAAGGCTAGTTTAGTATTAAAGGAGAAGGATAAATTTTAAGGTAGAATTAGTTTGCGATATGATTTTCATTTATGAACGATTTGTGGACGAACCTGCCTTTGTTCCTTAATTACTAGCATAAATAATTTTGTATTATAGTATTTCTAACCTTCTTATAGCGTTTAATGTGGTTTATTTACAATATTTTTTTCAGTAAACTTTAATTCGAACTATTTTGGAGATAAATCCAAAGGTAATTTACGAAGAACTTACAACAGTTTTGGAATCTTAGGCTCCATCATATCCAACAGTTGCAGAGCGAACAAAGCGTTTCCGTGAAGGAAGAGAAGATGTCAATGATAACCCTTAATGTGGTCGTCTGGTTTCCGAACCCACACATGAAAAAGAGCAAATACGCACTAAATTTTGTTGTGAAAATTTGACGAAATTTCGTAACGGTTCCTGACGATTGATTATGTGATATTATAACAGATGATGAAACGTGGATTTACCATAGGCAGATTGATCACGAGTCAACAAATGCAAGCTGGATTAGTGAAGTTCAATCAGCAACAACTATTATTCTTCGAAGTAAATTTGAATCGAAAAAATTCATTTTGTATATTCTTCAAATCAAATGGTCCTATTCTTATGCATGCTATTGGTAATGAGGAAATTATAGATATAATGAATAGATATACTGAAGATTTCATTTTCTCTTTAAGTCAAAATAAAAACTTTACTATCGCACTTATTTACATAATGAAAACTCGAAATTCTTATTTTACTTTACCATTAAGTAAAAAACATTATTATATTTTTAAAGCTGAAATAAAAATAATAGATATTTCTATTTACATATTTTGTTTATTTTTAGTTTATATTATGGATAAATTAACTTTTGTATTGATTGAGCATCATGAATATATGATGTTCTTCGATATGGAATAGAATTAATCTGTGGATTCTGACGAGTTTGCTCGTCAATAAAAGTTAATTCAGGTTTATAAAGTTCAGTTTGTTGTGAATAAATAGGTAATGAATTTGGAGACGGTTGAATAATCGAATCTGCTGGATAAGCAGTTTGTTCAGTAATGTGTACATTATATGCTGTTTTCGTTGCTGCGAGTGAGGGTGGTACAATTTGCTGTGAAGGTAATACAGAACTTTGTTGAATTGATGATGATTGAGTGGATGGTTCTAATAATGAAGTAGATGTAAATGTATTTTTATCACGTTTAACAATAACTGCAGGTGGTGGTAATATTGATGATTGTGCTAATGAAACAGATTCAGATTGATGTTTTTTTTGTTCTATAGTTTGTGAAGATGATGATGAATTAATTAATTGATCCATATTCGTAAGAAATTGTGTAAAAATTCCAATAGGTAAATGTAAACCATTAAAACGTGATATTAATTCATTATTTAATTGAGTATAAAAACTATTTGGTTTTGTTTGACACATTTGAAAAAGTTTAATTAATGCTGAACCTGTCATAAATTCACATAATGGCATCATATAATGTAAATTTGAATCATATAAAAAATCTAATACATCCTTTTTTGTCCATTTTTCAATTGAAATTTTACGATAAGTTGATTTAACTGTATTACGTTTTATATATTTCCATGGTAAACTTGATATTTCTATTGTTTCAATAACAGTTGCTTTAATTAATTCTGTATCTTCAAATACGGCTTGTTTTATTGGATTTGATTGAATTTCATTTATAAGTTGTTCAGTCATTGTGTCAGAATCAATTAAATTTTCTTTTTGTAATGTTACTTCTTTTAAAATTAATTCACAACCTTTTTTAAAATCTAATCGACCAAAATCAACATATATTCGACTACCCAATAATAAACCTAACCAACCATCAGCTCGATAACCTTGACGTACAATAACTGGTACTAAACGTTTTTTACAACGAAATGCATATTCAGCTTCAGCTTGACAATAAACACTACGTTTATAAGAATCAGACATACATAACATAATAAATTCAGAATTTTCTACAGCATCAGCCATAGCTTGCATTGCTAATAATTAATTATTTAAAATAAACTAGAGAAAAAAAAAAAAATTTTTTTTTAAATTTTACCTGGTCCATACATATTATCACGATCAAACCAAATTTTAAAACCATGACCAGAAAGAAATTTATGAATTCTATAAACAAGTTCTTTATCTGCATGACAATAGGAAATCATAAAATTATATTGAAATTCTTCTTTTTTAGATTTATCATCTTCTTTTTTTTCCTTCGTTGGAGTATCTTCTTTAGTAATTTTTTTTTCTCGTTCTGCAACTTTTTCCGATTCTACACATAATATAAATATCACAAAAAAAAAGAAACAAAACTTTTTTTTTTCAAATTTACCTGTGAAAAGATTCCAAATAATTTTTTCAGCTGCTTTTTTTATTCCATCATCATCTATATTTTGCATATCTTCAATTGAATTAATAAATTTTGTATTATCACGTAATATTCTTGCTGCTTCTTTATCAAATGTTATTGAACCAAGAGATTCAAGTAATAAACGTTTTAATCTATGACTTAAATATTGACAACTATAAAGTAATAAAGATAATGCATTTTGTTTTATTATTTCACTTTTTATTTGATCATGTTGAACGAGAACTTTAGTTTAAAAAAAAAACAAAAAATTATATAATTTTAAATTTAAATATCAGATAGTGCAGAATAAATTATCCTCCTAGTGTTTTTCAAGTGCTATCTTTTAATAAAAAACGTATTTAAATTAAGCGAATAATAGACGAGTAATTTATTCTGCATTATTCGATATATTACCTTGAATAGCTTCAACAATTATTGAAATATGATATTCATTAATTTTTTCATTTTGATTTCCTTTTGAAAGTATTTTAATTTTTTTTTTTAATAAATCAAATATATTTGAAAGTAAACGACCAGATTCTTTTTCTGATGCTTTAATATCATCTTCTTCTAATATATAAGAAAGCATAACATAAGATTGAATTATAATTGATTCATATGGTAATAATATTAATGCATGAAATTTTGATGCTATTTTAAGTTGTTTTATATGTACTAATAAATCAGGTTCATGAACAAATGCAATAAATGTACGAAGACATGTATCAATTAATAATGTTTCAGATGTTCTTGATTTTTCATCAACTTTTTTTGTTAGAGATGATTCACTAATTATATGAATAATATGATCAATAAGCCATTGTAATGGTTGACCATTAGCATATAATGTATAATATCCTTCAGCATGAATAACAGTTAATAAAAGATGATGAATAGCATGAATTATTGGAGATTTCCATTCATTTATCGATTGAATATGTCTATCAAGTATAGAGGCATAACGTGGTATCATTGTATCTAATAATCGTTCCGTAATGTTACTTGATTGTGGATCTACAAAAAAAAGAGAGAAAATCAAAAAAAAAAGAAAATTCTTCATCTTACCATGATAAGTCGTAAGAAAAAAAGGACATTTAATAAGAAAAAATTTTTGTTCAATTGTCATTGATGAAGCATTAGGTTTTAATTTTCTAAATGCACGATCATAATTTAATGACATTAAACAATCCATTATTCCTTCAAATAATCGATTTAATTTATTTTCTATTTGTAATTTTGAAGATAATCTTTCATAATATGTACTAAACATATCCAAAAGACGTGAAAGTTGTTTAAAATTTTCTTTTGTTCTATCAAAAGAAAGTATTTCATCAATATTATTCATACATTTTGCTATAGAATCAATAAATGATGAATCAAGTAACCATGATGTAAGTTTTGTTATATCATTAATAGTATTAATAAGATGATTAAAAAATTGAATAGAATTATGTAAAAAATTTGTTTCTTCTTCATTTAATTTATAAGAAGAATTCCATTCAAGTAAAATATCTCGAATTATATTTCGAATAGTTATATATAATTCATGAGAAGATATATCAGTCAATCTAGGAGAAGAAATATTATTTAATTGATCAATAGTTGTATTCATTTTATTGATATAATGTATTGTACGTTTAGATTTATATTGTAATTTATGAGCTAAATGATCTAACATACATTCAAATTCATTTTTGTTTGATTTTGAATGTTTTGGATCAATCCATTTTGTTTGGGATGTTGTTTTTTCTTTAATTAATGTTTCTGTAATATAATGTGTACATATATGTCTACCAGAGGATTGCATATTATTGATGTATCGTTGTGTCATTCGATGAAGAGAGTATGATTGATATGTATAGTTATTTTGTTGGTGTTTTGAATATATATATTTTTTAAATAAAAACTAAGCGTATTATATATGACAGCCTTCAATAAGATGTTATCTTATTTATGTATGCCTACGTGTGTGTGTGTGTGTACACATGGTAATAGGTAAACATAAATAAGTACTGATGTAGTTATATTTTTTTTCGTTCGTCTACATTATATGAGTCTTTTTTTAGCAATAATTGTTTTTTCGTCCTTAGAGCAACAGGATAAATTAACTGATGAAGTAATATATATTTAAATTACCGTAACGTTAGTTATAAAAAAAGCTGGTAGATTTGAAGAAATTGTAAAAAATGTGTACACAGATTGAATAATTATGTTAAGTTCATTAAGATATGTCATTCTATTTTTTTCTATACAAAGAATTTGCCAATATTTTTATTATTATTTTTTTAGCTTATACTTCTCATTAAACATTGTTCTCGTAATTATTTTTATATTGAACATTCTGATATATTAACGCCAAATTCAGTTGTACATGTTATGTGTTGTATCGCTGTATACTTCATATTATTAAAAAAATTCTAATTGATTACACCTCTCACTAGTGTGATTATTAAATCGAGATGGGAAATATCTCATTCAGTCATTCATAGAAAATTACTTTTTTTTTATCGTTCTATCGTCATTACACGTTATTGGTGGGAGAAAAATTTGAATTTTTATTTTTCGTGTAATGGAGTAAAATGAAAGAAAAAGGAAGAAAAGATATATAATAATATCATTTCAACGATGGGATTTTACACAGTTTACTTTATCGTATTTTCAATGAACACTCTACACACATAATAATATTATAGTATACTATATATAATGAATGCATTAATCGCCTTCCAGCATTAAAAATATTTACAAAATCTTTAGATAACAGTGATCTATTATGAGTTAGTTTTAGTCATTTATCTATCTAGATTATGAAAAGAGGTTTATGCTAATTGCGAGTTACTTCATATCAGTATATTTATTTCCTGTTGTGGAAGAAAGAGTTATATGGCGTCTAAATATAACAGCTAAAATGCTTAAATTTTGACTGTCTATCCAAGTCAATCAGGTTTCAGTATGTGCTAAACCCATGAAAACTCACTAATAGTTAAAAAGAGTTTGGTCAATGGGTACTTGAGTCCGAATAATCCGAATCTGAGATTAGTTTATTATTAATTAGTTAACAATTAATAATTAATTTCTGAGAAAGTGTGATCCAAGAATAATCGAGAGCGAGGAGTCTAAATATGAAATTTGCTTGTTAATGTTAATAAGTATTAATAATTAACTCCTTGATCGTTAAGTTTTTTTAAACTATCTAGTGAAATTTTTCCAACAAAACTTTTCTCAATTCATAGATAGTTAAGAGTAATAAAAGACGTTAGCGAACAAATATATTTCATTGTTTATATAGAAAACAAAAGTTACTTTTCAATAACAAAGCGCAAAACCTTTGTCCTTGAACAATGTTTTCAAAATTGAAAGTTTCGTTCAAAAGTTCAGTAAAGTACGAGACATACGAAAACATTTCTTGTCCAACTATAAAGAAGAGAAATTTAATAATTAGAGTTTTTAAATATTATGAAAAAGTCAGTTCATTTATTAATTATTTATTTCAAATAGAAGTACACGGCAAAAAAAACAAAACATGACAAACGAAAACACGAACCAGAGAAAAAAATAATACCAAGTAAAAGAATTTTTATTTTTTGCTTTTTGTTATAATGTATATTAGTATTCAACTAACGACACCAACAATAATAAGATGTTTAATACTAGATTTATTAGTATTATCCAATAAAACAAACAAATAATAAATTTCAATTATTTTATTTTTCTTACTTTTTGGTGATGGAAGTTGATGTGTTGGTGATTCAACTAATAATTGTGGTGTATCAAGAATTGTTTTTTTCTAAAATAAACGTATTTTTAAGGATATATTCGACTATTATTTGATCATTAACAATTCGATTTCGAAATGCCGAGTTTAAAAGTGACAAAATTTCAGCAATCTCCAAAACAATACATTGAAAAACTTTTCTCGAAAACTTCGAAAGCTAAGAACTACTGAAGTTTGATAAATTCCAAAATTAATGATTTTTTCAGTTAAGGGAGATTTTTGATAGCACTTTCAAAATTTTATTTTTTAAAAATCCAGTTACTGTTGAACTTGTGAGAAAAATACAGATATTTCTATACTGTTTATAGGAAAAATCGAACGATAGTGAATACTTAGGGCAGTCCAAAAGTAGTGTCAGAGTGTCCTTTTCTCCCTTATAAATAGGTCTTGAAAAAAAACTTTTTTAGCAATCGATAGAGCGGAAAAAACTGCATCTTTCTATGCTATTTGATCACCATTCAAGTGATATTATACTAATAAAATTTCGATAAGAACTTTTTTGTGTAACTGCAACTGGTAGCAACAGTGCATATTATAACTCGTGCGTGTTTTCTTTGTTTTTTTTCCGTCATCTAATAGCTTTTATTAAAAAAACAAAACACATCACAAGATGCAGCGTGAAAAGCTCTATAATTTCCATACGACCACCTTTTTTTATACACCCACTTTTTGTTTTCAAAACGGACAAAACTTTGGGAGATCAAATTTTGGCTGTGCGAAAATTGGTAGCACAGTATTTTGCGTATTTTGCGTATTTTGAAAACCATCACAATAAGATTTACTGTGCAAATAGTAGAGCTTTTCACGCTGCATCTTGTAGTACATCCCGCTTTTAATCAAACGTATCGGACGGTAAAAAAATGAAAGAAGAAAGAAAAATTCTCTCTTTGGCATAGAAAAAAATGATTTTTTTTGCAACGGTGAAAACTGATCGCACAGAATTTTGAATTTTCGAAAGCAATAAATGCACAATTGAAATAAACTGTTCCTTGTAAATTGTAGAACTTTTCGCGCTGCATCTTGTGATGTGTTTTGTTTTTTTAATAAAAGCTATTAGATGACGGAAAAAAAAACAAAGAAAACACGCACGAGTTATAATATGCACTGTTGCTACCAGTTGCACTTACACAAAAAAAGTTCTTATCGAAATTTTATTAGTATAATATCACTTGAATGGTGATCAAATAGCATAGAAAGAGGCAGTTTTTTCCGCTCTATCGATTGCTAAAAAAAGTTTTTTTTCAAGACCTATTTATAAGGGAGAAAAGGACACTCCGACACTACTTTTGGACTGCCCTAAGTAATATTTTTCTTTTTCGTTTTTTTATTTATTTCACTCTGTTGATTTGAGATGATCGTCGTCAAAGAAGCGTATTTAATTTTACATTTTGTGATGCAATAGAAGATTTTCTGAATGTTGCTTATTGGCTTCCACCAAAGGATTTAATTATAATTAATAGTAAATTTACAATTGGAGACGCTGGTATTTTAATTAAAAAAATAATAATCTTTTTTTTTTCTATAGTCGCTATCCATTATCCAGTTGTAAAAGCAAAATCAGATAATAAATCAAATAGTTATACACCAAGGACACCTTTGTATGTGTTTTTCATTTTTTTATTTTATTGAGATATTTAGATCTTTTGAACTTTCATTAAGCCCCCCCCTCAAAACCGATTTTTGGTGGAAAAGTGAAGTTGCTACCCTTTTTTCCGCTAAAAAGATATGAGTTTGAAGAAAAGGGCTCTCACAGGCTCTGCATTCTGACATGCTCTTTCTAACAAAAAAAAATAACTATATACAATGAATCTGGACAGAGAAATTTTGGAGATCCGATAAGCAAAAATAGCCTACCGGATCTCCAAAATTTCTCTGTCTAGGTTCATTGTATATAGTTATTTTTTTTTGTTAGAAAGAGCATGTCAGAATGCAGAGCCTGTGAGAGCCCTTTTCTTCAAACTCATATCTTTTTAGCGGAAAAAAGGGTAGCAACTTCACTTTTCCACCAAAAATCGGTTTTGAGGGGGGGAGAGGGTCTTAAATGAAAAATCATATGTTGAAAAACTTGAACGTTCGAAAGCAAAAAAATATGAAATTTTAGCTTTTATACTTTGTTGAGCAGGAAATGATGACCATATATTAACACGAATTGTTACTCATTATGAACAATTAGTGAAAAAAATTGATGGCATTAAGGTTTTAGCTAGGGTACAAAAAAACAAGTATTAATCAGTTTATTCTTACTTTTTTTGTCAGTATTAACATACTCGATATGGAATATCAGGATCTGTAGCGTGAGTGACAGTAGGTGCACGAAGTTAGAGCCGGCTCATAGTACACAAAGAAAACAGAATTAGAAAATAATAGTAGTCATATTTTTCATCGAAATTGCTCTGGCGGATATACTCGTCGTTAATGGTCAAGGGGTTAATAAATAGTAATTTCAACTTTTGTAAAAATTTCAATAAAGGATAATCGAGATCGAGGAATCTAAATCTAAGGCCAGTTTTATTCATACTTTCCTTTTCTGGAAGAAAGAGTTATACGAAGCTTTAAAATGCTTTAAATTTGTCGGTTTGCTTAAATCAAGCTAGTATCATACGTGTTTATCCAAGTTGTATATACGCATTTGTTTTTTCTTATATTGGACAAAGAATACGAAGGAAAGAGAAAAAACTGTGTAGTGCAACGTGGTGTAAAAAAAATACATCCATGAAAGACATTCATCCATACCCAGTTTATCACCATGCTTATGCAAAACCACGGTTCGTTGATTCATCTACATAGATATTACTTGAAAAAAAAATCAAGTAACCTTATTGAATATAAATATACGAAATAGCTTGCTTGCTACATATACAAAAATAACTTCAATACATTTCAGCATTAATTTACTTCGTAAGTATATCTATATAGTTATCCATATATCCATTTCTCCACGTAACACGATAGTTCAGGCATAAATATCTGTTTCAAAATCCGAAATAAAACTTTATGGCATGTTGTAGAATAAACTTGAAAGTGTAAGAAAATGTATTTTATTATTCGAAAAATTGTTTTTGTGAGTCTATAAAATATATACATTACGCATTAATTTCAATAGTGTACGGTACAATATATTCGGTCTTATTTTGAAATTACCCTTGCACCTTGATGTTAAGCTCCGAACTCTTCTATAAAATGTTCTAAGGAGTTTGACTATATAGATTTTGGAGAAAACGTATGACTTTGCACTGAATTTTCTTTCCAAGGATGTAACGATGTGTTTTCTTTATTTTCGAAAAGGCTCAGCGAATCCGTTGGATTCGCACTAATTGTGACTCTATTTTAATTTTTTTTAAAGTACAGTGATAAAGTATCATATCAAGTGCAGACCGGTTTTTAGTGGAAAAGTGTTCGGTTTGGAGCGGTTAACGATTGATACGGGTAAGCGATGATAGATTGTCACGTTTACGTCTCTAACCTTGTATGAAGGAGGAAAGAAAATCAGTTGTTATCTTGTGAAGTTGATAACGTGTTGAGTCGCTAAACACAAAGAGTGAAGTGAAGGCGGTGTAGTAATGAACGGAGTGAACAAAAGAAGAAGTGTATCCTCTATTAAATAAAATATATTGTTGAAATATATATGATCTTATTTATGAAATAATGATCACATCTTTAGTTTTCATTGCAGTATCCAGTGACTTTTAAGGACTTTCCTTAGTAACTATTCCAGCGCTTTTCATTAATCAGTTTTCAGGAACTATCTAAAGTATCATTGCAAGGATACCTTTAGAAATGTGACATGATGCTTGAAATGAGACAGTCGTGTTTGTTAGGATACATTGAAAATAATATAACTGAGAAAGATTTGTGTCCAGCCACCACTTTTCTGAAGTGGTAGCTGTTTCACTGGATATTTCACTATTGGTACAGTACTTACAAAAAAAGAATAAAATGAATTTTTAGATAACTAAGTAAAAACAAATAAGGAATTGTTTCTTTATGTTGAATTTGGCATTACTACACGAATTATATTGAGTGGGCATAAGCAAATAACGAATAACATAGAAATAACCAAATAGATTAAATTTTTTTGTACATACTTTCTGAAGGTGAAATGTTTCATCACAGTTAATAAACAACAAAAGTTGTTCTGTCAGAAATAAGTATAACAATTGTTTCTTTCTGACAAGAATTAATGATTCGATTCCATTTGTTTAAGTTGTGATAAACGTAAATGAATTGTTTGCTCAGTTGAATTATTCTATTCGACTCATTCTCAAAAAGATACAAATATTTCTTTATAAATTTACATATGTATTAAAACGTTAGTCTAGCTATTTAATGTTCTGCAATGATTATTTCATTTTCTGCATAGCTATTTGAATTTTGTTACGATCAACCCTCCGTGGATGTCTACGTTTTGCGTCCTTTCTCACTGTTCAGAAGTTTTTTCTAGAGATTATGGAATGGTACGAAATCTTTTTTTCCCTGTTTTGGCTTGATATAGAGCTACCATAAATAGCAGATCAATAAAGAAGTTATGACCCTAACAAAATAAAAAACAAAAAAAAAAGTACCAGGAGGAGGACCTCCACGCATTCTACGACATCTGTGGAGGGCCAATTACAGATGTGTGTGATCTTGTCTGTTAAATGACGACTTACCATCAAAGAAAATGAGATAGTGATATGTAATGGACTAGTTCTTTGGGTAGCGTGTTTAATTCACTTTCTATGATCGCAGAAACACAAGTAACAATGTGCAACAGTTCTCTTCCTTTTATTACTGTTCATACGACATTAGAATTCTGTCTCCTTGTTCTTTTCTCAAGAGGTTCAAAACAATCGACCCAAGTGAAACTAATTTGAATGCACGATACTGTTCTGTTTTCTGTAAAAAATCAAGGGTGAATAGCTAAGAATTCGGTTATGAAGTCCCGTGAAGTCTTGAAGTTCGCTATTTTCTCTTGGTTTCTCCTCATAATAGTTTTTCAACAGTTTCCCGTATTAATTATTCTTCAAACTTTTTCTGTTATAAAAGACTTCAAAAATTTTCCTGTTGTAATCGATTTTTAAAATTTCCCCGGTTAAAGTAATTTTTCAAAAAGTTTTCCCATCTTGACGGGGACGCATTAGGAAGATTTTGCATTTCTGTTAAAAATACTCTAGTACTATATTTGACATTTAGTTTTTTCGGAGAAATTTCATTCAATCTAATATATATTGTGGATCATTTACCGTTCCACTTTGTGAATCTTGTTACTCAAACACGAGCTAGGAGACCCTATGAATCTGAATTCTCTTATGTTCTCATCAGTTGCCTCTTAAACACAATTTAGTATATTCGCTTTTGTGATATTGACTCTTATCCACATTTCTTTTTACATTTCGACATCTTACTACATTTGTTAATGTTGAGAATTTTAAATTAAATGGAATTTTCAGTTGAAATTTAGTAAAACCTTTGAAAAATGACCCAATACCGTATCCTTTAAAAGTTTGAAGGGTTCTATTTAAGAATTTCATACTTGTATAAAAGCTTTAAAATGCTTTCAGATAATAGATTTCAATTTCCTAAACATATTTAGTACCAAGATTATCTTGAAATAATGTCCAGATCTCGTATAAATTGCATATTACAGGATCCAGCTAAAATGACTGTAATAATTGATTTACCTTAGGTATCAAATAGTTAAAGTTAGTTTAGAGTTGTAGAAAATTCTTTAAGTTTTCCAATGACATCGAAACCTTCTAAATTGAACTTATAGAGCCTTTAAAAATTAGGTTTTACATAATCAAGCTAAAAATAGCTGGAATCATTTATTTACTCTAGCTGACTCTAATACATCTACTTCTTACTCGAACCAATCATAAGATTGGTAAATTATTGCAAATATTAATATTGATCAAAGCGAGCAACAAGTAAAAAGAAATTTACGTCTTTTATATAAACCTTAAATAGATCAAATAGACTTCATTAAGATAATATTTGATCATGTTGATGCAGTAAACATATTAAAGTTCTATTACTTTTCAATGTAGAAAGTAAATATATATTCTATTTTCGTGAAGATATACATCACCATTAAAATGCAATAGCAATTCTAATAGACACAGAATTTAACAATCAGTACATCTTTACTTTCAAACAAAAGTTAGTAAATTTTTGTTTTAGTTTTTCTATCTTTAGACAAATAATAAGTATACCAAAACAATATATCTATTTATAATCTAAATTACCTAAAATAATGTTTTTTTTTAACCCCTGTTTAAATAAAGTTTTAATTTGTTTTGCCTCTATTATTAACTTTGAAAGTGCTTCATATATTTCAATCCTATAATAAAATCGAAAAATGTAATAAAGATCAACAGCATCCCATCATCAAAGAAGTCACAAATGAAGTGTATGTAGTCAGCGCCGAATGTAAAAAATTATTTACTAAATAAAGAAAAACAACTAGCCATCCAATACTATCATATGAGTCCGCCCAAAAATACAAATGATGTATATAACTAGTACTGAGTTAAAAACAAACTGTTTACTAAATATTGAAAGCTAACCAATTATTTTGTGTCCTCATGTTTCAGTGTTTCGAAAAAAAAGTCATCATAAAATACTAAAAAAGCTTAAACCAAGTTATTACTATATAAGGTTTTTTATGTATATGTTAATGATTATCTTTTAGGAATCATCTATTCAACAAATATATATAATTAATTAGCTGTTTTCATTACAATATTTAAAAAAATACTATTCGAATCTTAACTTGATTTTAAATTTACCTATCGTATTTATAAAGAAAAGTATTAAATTATCTATTAACACTAAGAAAGAATATTGGTATATTCAATCGACAATTATGAAGACAAATACAGAGAAATTTGTACAATTTATTAATGATGAAAATCATCAGAAATATGGTTCTATTACTGATGACGAAAATAAAAAACAAAGAGGATTTTCATTACAGGACGATTTTTACCCAACAATGAAACATAAATCTTCTCCTATAAGAAAATTATCTCATCAATTTTCATTAAAAGCTGAACAAAAAATTGATAATTCAGAAAAAGAAGCACAACGTATAGATGAAATATTACAAAGACCCCGAGTTACCAGTATTGTATCAGTATCCAATGAAGAATCAAAAAATCAAGATATTATTATTTCATCTATATGTCCACCTGCAATTATTGAAACAGGTTTAACTTTTCATCGTGATATAAAAGCAGGTAGTCAACGACTTCGTTGGAATTTATTATTTACTTTTCTAATTTGGTTAATTGTACCATTTCCATTATGGATTCCATTTATTTCTAACAAGATTGCCTATTATATAATACCATCTATTCAAGCTATATTTGTTTTTAAATGGATAAGTGTGTATAGATATTCTTCATTTTATTTTTAAGAATATGGTTTTTTTTAGTTATTGCTTTATTAGCTATGAAAAATGCATTAATTTTGTATATAAATTGTTCTGAAGATTTTACTAAAGATTTTAATCAATCTGAAATGACGCGTATTCATCATATTGTTGCAATAAGTTGTTATAAAGAACCATTAGAATTAATAGTTCAAAGTGTTCAAACAATTGCTGACCAAACTGAAGTAAAACAAATAACAATGGTTATTTCTTTTGAAGAACGTACACCAAATAAAGAAGAAAAATGTGAATATTTAGAAAAAAAATTTGGTAATTGTGGATTTGAAAGAATAATATTTACTATTCATCCATATGGTGTACCTAATGAAATACCAGGAAAATGTTCAAATTCAAATTATGGTCTTCGTATGGCTATTCAACAAATGAAAATTAATGAAAATGATATAGATAATATATTAATAACAACATGTGATGCTGATTCAAAATTTCCACCAAAATATATATCTGCATTAACATATAAATATTTAAAAGAAAATCAACCAGCATTAAATACAATATATCAATCAGCATTATTTTATAATTGGAAATTAGATCGTTTATCATTTATTACTCGTGTAACAGCTTTATTAAGAAGTTTTCTTATGTTAGGTGCATTAATACCATTTAATATAAATACAATGAGTATCTTTTCATTTTCATTAAGTCTTGCAAAAAAAGGTAATTATATTCATCCGGCATATCAAATGGATGATATTATTTGTCTTATTCGTTGGATGGGTGTAACAAGACAACGATTAAAAATTTCATTAATACCTGTACCTGTATTAAGTGGTCCAACAAGTGGAGAAACAATTGAAAAAGAAATTATTGAATGGGCAAGACAAGCACGTCGTTGGACTATTGGTGCAGCTGAAGTATTTCATTATTTTATTATTAAAGCAAAACGTATGCCAACATTTGCTGCTTTTTGTTGGGGTATTAGTTTTATTATTTATTATGGAATTTTATTATGTACAAGTGGTTTATATGGTCTTGCATCAATGTTATCTATGTTTCTTCTTGTTAAAGATGTTCCAGTTATTATTAATTATATTATGTATGGTATGTTAATTTTACAAATGTTAACATTTATGATTGCATTTATTATTGATGGATTTATTTCAAAATTATTAAATATTAAAGAAAATATTTTTTTTATACGAAATTTCTTTCATTTTTTAACAACACCATTTGTTCTTTTAGCTTATTCATTTGTAGAATTTTATGCATTACATGAAGTTGTTATATTTGGTAAAAAAGTATGTAAACATGGTGCATCAGCAAAAACGGCTCTTTAAAAATATTCAAATATAATCAATTTCTTACTTTTTTCCTTTTTTTTTTTAAATTCGACAAAGTCGTTAATTCTCAATAAATATGATTTATTTTTTATTTTCAAATTAAAAGATATTATTCCATTATTTTGATAAATAAAAGATTTACTCATGTCAACTATATTTAATTCATTCTGTCTCATTACTTTATCTTATAAAACGAAAGCAATAATATCGATATGTTAAATTCAATATTTTATCCAAGAATTATTGTTTGAGTTCTATTAAATTAAGATAGAAAATTATGAAAATTAATAGTTTCTCACATGTTACAGAAATAAATAAAATATTTTCTTTTCATTTCTTTTACTTTCATATTTTATACATGTATAAATCAAGTATTGACCTATTTTCTATAATTAAAAGTTATTTTCATTTAATTTACTTCTCAGTAATTAACAAGTTAAAATGATATATCATTGCTACGAATATGATAATTTCACTCTCTACTACTTGTATAGCCAATTTTGGATTAAAAGTTAGATCATATCTTATCGACACCATGTCTACTCATTGTTCATCAGCAGTGGCGGATTTAGGAAAGCGGAAGGGGGTGACAGAGTTATCGCTCCCTTTCAAGAAAATGTTTTCGATTTTTTCCAGCAAAAATCAAACACGTACTATCTCGAATGAGCCTTAAGTAATGACTTTTGCCTATGATTGTTTCCCTCCCCTTTCCAAAATCCTAGATCTACTACTGTTCATCAGTCTATAGAACACTCAGAATTCTTCACTTCATATCTGATATCGTTATACACCAGAGCAAAACGGTTGATGGAGGAAAATGATAACACACTATCGTTTATCTTACTTTTCGTTCCCTTTGCTATCACACCATCATGTCTTATCGATAAATACTGCATGCTCGTATTCTTTATTTCATGTTTCTCTAGTTGCTTCCTCTTCCTGTTCTCTATTGTATCGGTACCTAATAAGCAGAAATCTTCAACTTATGACTTCATACTGTTGAAAGCTGTCGTGCTAAAGAAATACCATCAAATCTGACAAGATTCTAGCATAGGTCTAGCCACTTTCGACACTTTTTCTGACTTTCGCACATGAATTACGCTACGAGTTACTCATCTTTTGTTAGATTCACACCACAACTTTTCTCAGAACGAGAAAAATTAGGAAGAAAATTATTCTCCAAATTATGATTTTATACGCTGATCTTAATCAGAAAAACCTGACGAAATTATGAGAGAATGACAAGTTTACATCTGAAATATAACTCAATCTACAATCTCCTTATTGTTGAGTAGTCTTAAGTCGAGTAAATTTTGCAAATAAACTACATGTTTTAAAAATTGAATACTCATCACATTTTTCATTTATTATTATTGAAATATATGATAATTAGTATAAATCGATTATGATATTTATAATTCCACACCTACTAAACAGCAGACAAGTATCAGAATAAACTTTTTTGTATTCTATTGTCATTGAAATAATAACATATTGATTCTTCAATGAAATACTTAGATTCGATTCAGCAAGGACAATACTATTCTATAGAATATTGTCAATGATGATATTTTTCTCAATATCTATTTTAATACAAATCTTACAAATGAAACTAATAAAATGTAAGTAAAGAGTGCGTACGTAAAAACAAACAACACTTACGTGAAAAACACATAAAAAGAATATTTGAAAAAATTGATAATAGGTATCTTTTTTATTATACTATAGAAAGAAACAAAGCTTTTCATGTCATCAAAACCTCATCATCGATATTTTTAACTGAAGATATATATGTAATACCATATGCACTATTTTCTTTTTTTTCCTACAGTATTCAAAATAAAAAGAAAACTATTATCCGTTTCACAACATATTCCTCTCTACTATTTTTTAAACAATTCACAAATGGAAAGGAGTAGAGAACTGCGATTTTCACTAATCAAAAGAGAAGATATCAGGACAATTTTTTCTCTGATATTATATAAGAAGAAATCATTCTAAAATCAATTATTTCTACAAAATGAAGTATAAATCTGAAGTCTTTCTATCTAAATCACATCTTAAAATTAAAAATTTCACTGGAATGACAGGTAGTTTTTTTTGTATTCTTTACAATGTTTTGCAAAAGTAATTGGTTTTTAAATGATTTGTCTTTCTTTCCTGAATTATTTAAAAAACAGTGGCGGACACTATATTAGGGAATGGACAATAGTATTTATTGTATTATGCATATATATATTTCTTTCTAAGCACTAATGATAATGTCTTATTGATGTCAAAAACATTTGCTTCTTTTTATAGTTGTATAAAAGAAATGTCTATTATCACTTTAGTTCAAATAATATTTTCTTTTAGAAAATATTTTACAACATCAAATAATAGATTTAGTTATTAGGCAGTCAAATGTCGTAGAGCGTTCTTCTTGCTTTCTACCTGTCTTAATTTTTTTCTTGGTAAGATACAATACTTTCATTTGCATTAGTTATATTTATCTAAAAACAATGAGGTATACATTGTCATACATTACAGCTGTGAGTGAACCTAACTTTACTAACAAATGTTATTTATCATCGATTGACTTATAAGACTCTATTCAAAATCAATGATTCAAAGGTCGCTACTCTCTAACAACTAACTAAAGCTACTTATGAAACAAGAACATTTCTTTATTCTTCTTATCAATGTATTAAAATTCTACCAAAAATGTTTGATAGATTGTAGAAATGAATGTAAACTGAAATCTATTAAATACTACGAAGATTTCTTCAACATACCCAGGCCAAAAAATACGGTCTGAAACCAGTCGGTTCTGGGACATTCCGATATTTTCATAGAAGCAGTATTCCCTCGCCAGATTTCTTTGGATTTTTCCGCAACCTTCCGCATAATATTCCACCGGAAGGGGGTAGAAAATGTTCGATAAAAACTCCAACACATTCCTTTCAAATTTACATCCAGCGAACTACAACGGAAACGATTGGATACAAAATGGCTTCCAAAAGACTCCTTTTCACTTTGTTCCGACTCAGTTCCAACCAAAAATTTCTATAAAATTCCAACTGATTCCTTTCTATACAATGTCTCCATATCCATCATACTCATTTCCGTCAAGAACTACGAACAAAAAAAAAACCTTAACTTAATCTCAGCCTTTATCGATACTTATGAAAAACTCTTTTTTCTCTGGATTGAACTAAAGTAGATTTTTAATCAATGAGAAATAAAAAAAAAACAAAATTTTATCTTTTAACTGCTTGACAATAGAATCTCATGTGAGATGTAAAATGAATGTTGATTGATGAAAATTCATGGGTAGAAAGAAAAGTTCGATTTTTTCAAACTTTTTCAAAGTAGAATTTCATTCAATAATGTCAAGTCGATATTAGTGGATTGAAAAGTATACATGATGAAAAAATTTCCTTTCAGTTTCGTAGAAATAGGTTTGATTATTGTTGACAAGACAAATCTTGAATTATGGAAATTTGTTTAGATAAAAATAAGTTTTTGGTTTCAGCTCTATGAGAATGTGATTTGGCACGTGGTGTGAAATACATTTTAACTGGTGAGCATCTAGTCCAGAAAGCTTTTTTACATTGATGAAGTTAGCGGCAGATTCGAGTTTTTTCAGCAAACATTCGTATATTAGCCTGTACCAAAGCAGCTCATCAGTGTGTCTTGTACAACTCGACGGGCTCTATCCATTGATATACTCAGATCTTCAATAGCTCAAACTATGATTTTCAGATTTTTTTCTAACGCAATCGATCTGCCAAAAATCATAGTTTGAGCTATCGAAGATCTGAATATACCATTGGATAGAGTATGTTCGTTGGAAAAAACTGAATCTCCCGCTAACTTCACCAATGTGATAAGATTTTATATGATCGGGTCAAATTAAAGATCTCATCACTAAACTAACAAATTTTAAAATACTATCGATGATTGATGTTCGGTTAGTTAGATGTTTGAATTTTCAGGTATTTAGATGTAACTAAACCTAATAATGCGAAAAAATATTCGATCTTGTTAAAGTAGATCAAGATATAATTCGAATAATGTGACAATATGCACATTATTTTAGAATAGCTAAGTTTAATGATAAATCGAGTTTTAAGAATAAATTATTTTCATCTTTCTCATTTTTATTAGAATTTCATATTTAATCTAGTCTGTTTATCGATATTTTCAGTCTTTCATATAAGTTCTAAGAGAAAATGATGACACTAAACACATTGTGTGGTGAATACTTTTCTTCATTGAAATTAAATTTTAGACATGAGTGTTTTTCAGATATTGAAACGCGAAAAGTGTATTTTCTTATTTGTTTTTGTTCGGTATGATTCTGATAATAATTAAAGTGATATCCAGACTAATATTATCTTTTAAATAAAGATTTTAACTCTTGAATATAATGATACAAAAATTTAAAAGTCGGTTATTTTTCCCATATTTGAATTTTCATTGATAAAAAGAAAACTTGTATTAAAAGATCTTTGTTTAATAATAATAATAAATTCGATAATCATAATTTGATTACATTACGTTGTCTATATTGATAAGCTTGAAATATTTCAATTGCCTCTTTCACCTAAACTAAATCAAATAATTCTTTATATTCAATCTTCTAACATTTTTTTTTTTCTATTAATACAAACTTTTTTTTTGAGTAGTTTATTCGATTTGATTAATAATAAAATATATTTTTTATCTAATTCAAGAAACATTCCAGTAATTTTTGCAGTTAATTTTGGTTCTATTTGTTGAACAAGTACAAAAAGACGTTCACCTAACATTTGTTGTTGATCATAAGGTGTTGCATTGTTAAGTATACTTGATGTTAAAATTGTAGTACCAGGTATATTAATAATATTGTCGTCCTATTATTTAAAACAAAAAAAAAACAACATTAAATACTTATCTTTGAATTTTTACTGTATTATTATCAATTTGTGTTGTAGAATCATTATTTTTATAATTAAGTTTAATTAAATGAATAGGTAATTGATTATGATCATGTTCTAAATGAACATATGAAAAAAAATTTGTTAAATCTTGTCGAAGTGTAATAAATTGTTCATATAATTTATTTAAATTTATTTCTATATGTTGATTTTTTTTAATATCATCATTTAATTGATTTATTAAATTAATTAAACGTAAATTTTTTGTTTGAAATATTTCTATAAGATCATTTCGTGCTTGTTCAGCAGCTAATTGAATTTTTCCAATAGAATGTTTTTCCCATTGATTTATATAAGTAAAAACAACATGATCATCATATTTAAGTAAATTTTGAAGATCTATAATATTATTATCATCTTGTTCATTTTTTTTATTAATACTTGTTGTCATATTGATAAATAGTAATGTAATAATTTTGTTTATGTCTGGGTTGTTATAATAAAATAAATGTCGAAAGTGACAATAGTCTGTTTCTTTTCTTTTTATGTTTGTTAAATATAAAAATCACGTGTATTCACATGGTGTCTTTTTTGTTATATTTGTAGTATTATTATAGAACAAAACAAAACAAAACACTGTAGAAAGAAGAAAAAAATGCACATCTGTGTTACTTTTATATTCAAAATAATCACAATTGTTTTTTCATGTAGAAAAAAGAGAAAAAAAATCCTTTTTCTCTAAAAAAACATCTGAATAAATATATAAAATTAGAATTTAATGTAATAAGATTCGCATAATAAATAGAACAGTTCTAAGAGTTTATGAAATGTAATATATAAATAAATGTCAAAGAATTTATCATAGTTTATCGAAGGAGATGATCTTATTAAGATAATAATTATAATATTCATTTCGATTAGGTCTTCTTTACATGATCACGCCAAGGTGCTGTTGCACCACGTGATTTAAGACGTCCTTCATAGTATTCAGTAAATATATTATTAAAAAATGTAATAAATTCCGATGATAATTGATTAAAATTAATACATTGTTTATTTCCATCATGTCGATACCAATATGTATGAAAATTCATATTAAAATCAAAAAATATTTCTGGAATATCATATGATTTATCAAGTTCAATAAGAAGATCTGTTTCTGAAATTAATTGATTTATTGTTGTTGCTTCAAGAAATAAATTTAAATGTTCAATTGAATTCGAATTTTTAAGACTTAAAAAATGTACTAAATGAACCATTGTAATAATTATATCTTTATATAAATTTTGTTGATCATTTCGATCATTAATTACTGAATCAATATAATGTCCAGCAAAATTTCGAATAAATCGAATAAGTTTATATACATTAACTTCTATTTCTGTACGAATATAATGATGATATTTTAATATTTCATCAAATTGATGAGAATTTTTACATTTTGTACCAAATGTACATGAATTATTAATATACCAAAATGAACAAAGATTTGTTTGTCGATATATTGTTTGATGTTCATGATGACATTGATCAGATGATTTATTACATTTTCCATCTTTAATCATATAATAACAAAGACGATGTTCCCAAAGTGATATTTCAGATTTTAATGTATTTTTTGATGTTTCATAAATATAAATAAATAAGAGAAGACCTTTTTCAAGACGAGCAAAATTAATTTTATCTTTTTCTTTTCGATTTGCATAAAAATTGGATGTTTGTGTACTTGTATCATTATTTTGATTTAATGTTAAAGCAGTAGTTTGTTTTATTAAAACATCTGTTTTAGTTTTTTTTGATGCCATATGTAAATATAAAAACATACAATTGAATGAAGGTCAATGTTTTCTTTTCTTCTCAGAACTTTAACGTATACCAAAGGAAGAAAAAGAAAAATGTGTTATATTGTTTTTGTATTTTGATACGAATGACTCATTCTTGAAAAGAAATTCAAATATTGTGAAATTTTAACAAGATAATAACATTGGCTGTTAGAAATAACAAATATAATTTTAGATAGATAGAATTATTATTTAAGATGTATTTATAGTAAAAATTCCAGCTCTATAGGTCATACTAGACCGGATATTCTACTGGTTCATAGGCTATTTTTGACTTTCAGAAGAATCGATCTAAACATTGTCATAATACAAGACTTTTCATTGCACAGCATTTTTATGACATAGAAAAATTCTTATTCGACCACAGTCAATTTCACTTTTCTCAGCTTAAGAATCGATTTTAAAAAACTGATCAATGAAAAATTGACTCTTATTTCGAGACTTTTAAAACAAAATAAAGTATTGTTTAAGGCTCGCTTTAGAAGAGAATTATTTTGATTAGAAATCCTTTTTTTCTTTATTTAATATTCAAAAATAAATGAATAAAGCAAAAAGAAAAAATTTAGTTTTTTTGTCTTTAAATTAATCTAAATATTTAAAAAGAAATTTTTTTTTAATTTAACTGTATCTTCAATTAATTTTTTTCCATTTAAAGAAATATTACATCGTTGAATATCTAAATACGTTAATGTTTGATTATTTTTAAGCATATTAATAATTGAATCAATACTTGTATCACTTATTGTTTGATCTGATGATAAACGTAAAAATTTTAAAATTGTATTAAAAGAAATAAGTGAATTCATTAAATATTGAACACCATTATCAGTTATTTCATTACCATTTAACCATAATGATGTTAAAAATTTATTTGTTTTAAGCATATCAGATATATAATAAATACCTTTATCTGTAATATTATTTGATGATATATCAAGTATTTTAAGATTTGTATGATTTGCTGCAAGTAATTCTGATAAATATTTTACACCTAAATCACCAATAAAATTATTTGCTAAAACTAATTTTTTTAATTTTGTATTATTATATAATTTTGATGCAAGAATTAATATACCTTTACATGTTATTTGATTATCATTTAATAATAATTCTGTACAATTTTTATTATTAATTGCTTGTTTACCAACAATTTCCATATCATTATCATTTAATTTTAATTTAAATAATTTTATTTCATTATGTGATTTAAAATGATCAATAAAATATTCTAATTTTGGATTAATATATTCACATATAGAATATTTTTTTTTTGTTATTGTATATATTGATGATATATATTTTGGAAATGATATATATGGTTGAATTTCTTTTAAATGTATTATATAAAGATATTTATTTTCTTGATAATTATTAATTATTTGAAATTGTCTTCCAGGTAAAAATAATATTTCTTTTTGTTCAGGATAAAATGTATGTTGATGAATATCTTTACCTGTTTGACATTCAATTTTAAATAATGTTTTTATTGATTTTTTATTAAGAAAATTTGATAAATATTCTTTTGATGTTGTACATGATAAAAATCCCCACCATATACAATTTTTACCTTTAAAATATTTTGTACTTAAATTCATTTCTATACCATGATAAACTATTGAATGATTTTCATTTGAAATTTTTAAATATGATATTAATAATAATTTAAAATAAAGTAACCATGGTTTAAATAAATCTCGATTATTTAAACAAAGTGTTTGTTTAAATAAATAATAAAATGATTTTTCTATTGGTAACCATTCCATTGAATAAAGCATAATTGATGCTGATTCATTAAATGTAAGATCATTTTCAATTTGTTGACAATGTTGTTTAACAATCCATATCATACGTTCAATATCAGGTATTAAAGATTTTATTGGTTGAATTGATTCTTCTAATGATACAAGTGGAATTTGTTCATAATCTTGTATTATTGATGGGAGAATTTGTAATGATTCCGACCATATATCAGATAAACGATAGGTTGTTTTCATTTCATTGAGAAAATTTGATGTCATTTTGAAATCTAGAACAAAAAAAAATGAAGTATTAGGTATGAATATTAGTAAAAGAAAGAAGCTTCTGGAAAAATTTTTATGGAATTAAAATATAAAGTACGATAGAAGTAGATTTATATCGTCAATAAGATTCTAATTACAATAAGTCATAAATCGATAATATATGAGATTATAAAAATCTAGATTAATATCAAACGCAATTTATATAATTAATTTAAGATTATTCGATATCATTGTATGCTAATTATGTAAACGCTTAGTAAGGAATGTTAACAATATATGTGAATACGAAGGAAATTATGGATTAAATTCATATAATGATAAATGAGAAAAAGTGCAATCTACATTCAAATATCGTGTAGAAAAAATGAAAAGCTTCTCGTAATTTCTAAGTGCTTTTATAGATCAAAATATACTGAGAAAAAAAAATTCAATAGATAAATAAATGTCATATTAACATGATCTATATGTCACATTTTTGTTATTAGATTTTGACCTGATGTCATCTATTTTAAACCATACACAAATGAATGCGACAGCATGCTTTTATACTTAAAAGCATTATAGATAATCATAAATTCATTTCCTTTTCAACAAACAAAAAACTACAAATACAACATATTTTCTATTCTTTTTATAGTTAAGCTTTCCTAGACAAAGTCTGACAAACTTATAAATCATATCAAAATCAAACATTAATTTTTAGTATTCAGAAAAAATGATGGGAATGACAGTAAATATAAATAATTTTCTGAACATGATTAAATTGAAACCGACAGATATTAGTACAGACATGTTAAGCTCATTATAAAAAAAGAATGAGTAGGTGAGACAAGAAAAAAAAAATTAAACTTTTCAAGTAGAAAAAAAATCTTATTAAATCTATTTGATGAATTTAATGAATGATAATTTATTCATTTATGATGATATAGTTGCAGACAAGTTCTTTTATGATCCATATAAAAACACTACCAAATAACATATATAATTTTATTGATTGTAAATAAATTACGATGATTAGTTGAAAATGTTTACATCTATATATAAGTAAACAATATCTATCATTAAAAATATCAATAGAATATTCTCTTAGAACAGATATTTGATTATAATTCACCTTCAATATTAAATAAATATCAATCAATTGATTCTTTAAAAACAAATTTTGTCTTAGCTATTACATCAGAAGTATTCAATGGTGTTCTTGATGAAGAAATAAAACATTAATGTATTGAATGATGATTTTATCTTATCATATATGAATAAAAAGATACAGGTTATCAATTAGATGGTTTTAAAAATAGAAAAAATGATTTAATAGAACATTATATACATAATTCCTCTTGGTTTGAACAAGCACAAAATTGATTAGCATACTTAAATATTACACGAATGAGTTATTTCATAGAAATTATAATGCTTATTCAGAATAGTATAACAATCAAAAGATAATGTTTATAAAAAGATTCTTATGTCTCGTACCGAGAAAAAAAATACTTAGGACATAGTAACAGATGTCCTATAAAGAAATGCACTGTTAATATTTTTGAAATTTCTCCTCTATTATGCCTTTGATCAAAACACTTGTTTTTCTCAAAAGATACTTCTTGAAATTCTGCACAAAATTGTATATGGTTAAAATAAAAAACAATTTCAGATACATTTGAAAAAAAAAATATATAAAGATATACAAAAAGCTGTACAAAATAATGGACTAGACATCATGAATGACTGTGCTTTGCATCCTATTTTTTATCATTTCGCCCCATTAACAAAACAAAACGTATCAAAAGATATAGCGTGAAAAGCTTCACACTTTACAACGAACAATTATAAAAGAATGAAATAAGAAAGGAACGTATCCATCTTGTACCAAGAGAAATGGACTATTTTAGCAAAGTCACATTTGATCGCTGAATATTTGGCTCATTTTGGAAACAAAAAAGTGAATTATAAAATACACGGTGTTACGTAAACTGTAGAGTTCTCACGTTGCATCTTTTCGTATGTTTAGTTTTTTTAACAGGTCAAAGTAAAGAGTGATCATTCATTATGTCTAATATGTTCATTTTTGCAGCTTTTCGTATATCTTAATCTGTATCTTTTGTACAGAATTTCAAGGGGTCTTTTATGATAATAAAAGAGTTTTGATTAAATGTGTAACAGAGGAAACTATAGTATAAGATCATTGTGGCATCCTAATCCAAAGTATATCTGGTTACGCGTGCACGCGCAAATAGAATAGAAGCGTAACAAAAAGAAGTTGAACGCAATTATTTATTAATTAGCAATTAAATGAAAACAACAAAGTCAATTATAAATCCAATCGATCATCTTCTTCTCGCAGTTTCCTTTTAAGTGATGAGGAAATATTGTTTTCATGGAAAAGATATAATTTCTGCAGTGTCTGTGAATAGAGAGAAAAATAAATATGAGAAATAGATAAAGAATAAAAAAATAAGAATTACCTTGTTGTCTCGTAACGAATTAGCGAAATGTTGTGCTCCAACATCTCTAATTAGATTATTTGAAAGATTAAGGTCAGCGAGTGTCTATTAATAGAAAGAAAGATAAATATGAAAAAGAAATAAAGAAGAGGAATGAGAATCGCTTTGTTTTCTCGTAAGGCATCAGCGAGATACTGTGCTCCAACACGTCCAATTCGATTTCTCCAAAGACGCAGTGAAGTGAGTGTCTTTGAATAGAGAGAATGACAGATATGAAAGAGAGATGAAGAGAAAAATGAGAATCACTGTGTTATGTTGTAAGGCATTAACGAGATATTGTGCTCCAACATCTCCAATTTGATTCTTCCCAAGATCCAGCGAAGTGATTGTCTGCGAATAGAGAAAGGAATAAATATCAAAGAGAGATGAAGAGAAGAATAAAGGTCACCATCTTATCTCGTAAGGCATCAGCGAGATATTGTGCTCCAACATCTTCAATTTCATTGCCGCCAACATTCAGCTCAGTGAGTGTCTTTGAATAGAGAAAAAGATAAATATGAGAAAGCGATAAAGATGAGGAAATGAGAATCACCTTGTTATCTCGTAAGGCATTAGCGAGATGCTGTACTTCAACATCTCCAATTTGATTGTCCTCAAGATAGAGCTCAGTGAGTGTCTATGAATAGAGAGTAAAATGAATATGAGAGAGAGATGAAGAAGAGGAAATGAGAATCACCTTGTTATATCGTAAGGAATCAGCAATATATTGTGCTCCAGTACCTACAATTTCATTATTGTAAAGATTCAGCTTGATAAGTGTCTGTGAGTAGAGCGAAAAATAGATATAAGAGAGAGCTGAAGAGGAAAATGAGAATCACCTTGTTATTTCGTAACAAATTAGCGAGATGTTGTGCGCGAGCATCTCCAATTTCATTGCATCTGAGATCCAGCTCAGTGAGTGTCTGTGAATAGAGAGAAAGTGAAGTATAAGAGTGGAGAAGTGGAAATGAAAGGTACTCTTGCATTTTAATAAATTAGACAGACATTATCATATCGTAATTTCCTAAATTTTTATAGTTTTTTAAATATTGTAGGGGTCTTTAAATTGTTTTATGTTTTTCGCCTAGGCGTAATCACCGCTGTGTTCTTTTCGAATATCTTATGTTATTGGAATAGTTATTTAGATATCTTTGGATTTGTGTAAGATTTTCAAATATTATTAGCAACTTTTAGAGGTACGTCAAACAAACACTACCTATTTCTATGAATTTTGTTAATAATTCTGAGAAATTTTTGAATAAATATACAAATTGAGTAGTTTACTGAAGTAAATCTTTTAGAATATTTTTAGGGATTTCTACCATTGTATAATCCAGAGAAGTAGGTTATATACACATGAACATAAGGTCAATTTTTCGCTAGATAATCTTTATTCTACTAATTATATGACTCAATGAAGGAGTTTTCAAGATACGGATGCAGTTTATAGAAACCTGCTTTTTAACGTATTTAAATGTTTAGCATCGTTGTGCCATTCACTGTTGTCGACATATTCAGTTTTTGACGATTAAAAACATTATTTATGTAATATTTATTATAATGAATGAGAAAATGATTCTTGATTGTGAGGATGTGTGTGGGTTTCGATGAGAATGATATTGAGGATAAGCGAGTTTTTATATAATTTAGACATTTTTTTGTTCGGTTTTTGATTGTTGTTACTTCTAACTAAGGGCTGTAGGGAAGATAACATTACAAGAGCCAGAGTTTTGGGAGTGACTGTTCGTCGAGCACATATCATTGGGGAGCAACTGTCCCGGGAGCAAGTATCACAAGAACATATTTCTGAGGTGCATCATTCATGGATTGGACGCGTAAATAAGATACGAATGAATAAAACTAAGCCTTCATTTATCTGAAGAATGAAGAAAATACGGTACTTCACTCATACTTCGAAGTATTGAAATGTAAATTTTTTCTCTTTCTGATAAGTATTGTCATCGAACTGGATAAACTCTCTTTTTATTTTTATTAGTTATGTGAAACTATAACAGCGTTCGTATAGTAAAACCTTCCGCTTTTTATCGTTTATAAGACACATCAGCTATGTAAAAATTTTGATAAAAAACGAGAATAAACGCGATTAAAATGATGCTATTTAATTTTCATTTTACATTCATTTCTTGATATGTAATGATAGATTTCAACTAATTTCAGTCATTATTAATCGATTATTATTATAGTTATTTTTGTTTTTCGCACGTGAAAAACTTTCCATGTAAAAAAACAAATAAAGCTCGAGCTTGGTGGACCAACATAAGTTTAGGCTCGCTCAGTTCTGGAGAAGACCTTTATATTTCGAGTAACTCGTTTAAAGGCTAGCTTCACACCACATTTTGCAGTTTACTGAAACTTGAATGCTGTCCAGTTGAATAAAGAGTTGTTTCGACATCTTGGAAAATTTGATACGTTTGTTTCTATATTTTTTAACATTCTCTACAGTATTATGAGATTTAAACAATTTTTGATAGTGTTTATGAATACTTCTGTGAATTTTCTTATTCATATAATACACTCAATTAGTGAGTATTGTCGTATGAAATCTATTCATTTCAAATCAGAAAGAAGAAATTAAGTGTGGGAAAGGTGATGAATATGTGATTTTATAATAAAGCAAAAGATTACCTGATATCGATGATACGTATCTATAATTCTATTGAGCTTCGTGCAGACATTACGGAAGGATAAAAAAATTGTTTCTGATTCAAGATAATCGAGAATTCGATAAACCAATTCCACTGGTAATGTGTGAAGCGATGGAGTCATCTTCTGAGAGGTTTATGTGATTGCTTGTGACATGAATACATTTCACTTGAATGTATGCGTTTTGAAGTAGTTCGTTATCTTATAAGTATCCTCGTACGCATGTGTTATGTACCATCGAATATCTAGTCGGAATTCAACCCTTATCTGTATATGTGACTACCAAAACGTGATGATAACAATATAATAAAAAAAATTTTGATAGAAGCAGTTATATATTATCTAGAAGAGAGACAATGGAAACTTAACGAATAAATATGATGAATAATTGCATTTAATATATTCATATTGGTATTCTTATTGCCATAATATTATATATTCCTGACGAAGAATACTTCGATTATTATCAAACAATACTTATTCTCTTCGTTAAAAAAAGTATTATTTCTTTTTAAATGCATCGATTAACTTTCGTGACATGCAAAATTTTTCGTTTTCATTTTGAATAACATAAATAAAGTATTACATTATTATTTTGGCCAAACATAGAGTAATAGTTCCACAGTTGGACAGTTTAAGAGATGATGTTAGAGGGTGTAACCAATCGAAAAAACTATTCAGACAGCTCCGAATGAGTTTTTTTTATCTTTTTTTTTTTTTAGTATAAATTGTATTTGATGGCGACTCTTTTTTTGAAAAGAATATATGCAGAAGCAAAATTTTTATTGCCTAGTAAAAGAGTGTTTTCTTCAGTGTATGTCATCAGTGGATAGATTGAAATTACGTTTTCAATACTTAAAACTTACGAGAGAAGGCCTCTAGCTTTAAAATTCCTTTCGAACTGAGATTCAGTAGACAATAGGTAAACGAGGATGCTAGTTTCGAATATCATAATCATTTGGGTTAGCGTTGACTTCTTTACCCGATTTTCTGGAAAACTAGGTTTTTAGGTTAAAAGATCTTTTGCGACAAAAAATTTGTCTGTTCATATGAAGAGACATAGTACAAAACCTATAGGAAACTACTTTTCAAGGTCACTAGAAGGCTTTTAAGCTAAATTTTTAGGTAAAAAAAATGAAATACAGAGGACAAACGTTCTTTGAAATTCAAAGTTTTTCGGCGTTTTTGTTTAAAAATTGTTTGATAAAAATATTTTTCTTATTCATTCTAGATGATTGATCGTAGTGAGGTAGTAGCTTACAAACATCCTAAGTGTTGTTTTGAAAGATCTTATAGAGCACCAGATTTAATAAGCCACAAATGATCACGTATAAATGAAACAACTCCTTCGTTACAGAACCTAAAGTGTATCAGACCTCATGATGTGACTCACACACTGAAAGTAATAAACCAAACGGATAAGTTTTAGTTTTTATAATCCTTTATTAACAAAATATCTTACAGTCGAAAATGTACAGAATGAAAAACCAGGAATAACAAAAAACTGCTGATTATTCTATTCCTTTTTTTCGAGCTATCGTGGATTCACCACTATCCATTCAAATTACCATATTTACCTAATTAAAAAATTAGAAAGAAACTAGTAGACTTGAAAATAACTCTAGTTGCGCGCATGAAATACATTTACTGTTATTTCAATGAAAATGATAACTGATAAAGATATGCTCAAAACATAGTTTCGTAGAACAGACAGCACATGTAATAAACACTGATTCAGGACAGTTTTTTTCCTCACGTCATCATGAGTTTCTGATCCCGGAAAACACATTTCATTTACTGCTTTAAAGGGGCTTGAGTCGTCTTTCATTAATACACTGGCATACCAACTGTACTGAATCATTAGTGCAAAGACCTTCGCACTTACCTGATATCTTATCGTTTGGTTTTTGCAAACATAGATAAATTTGATCGAATAGTTTATCATCTAATGAAATGGTAGGTTGCAAAGTAGAAAATGTGTCGTTGCATTTTTCGATTGTACCACACCGAAAGTCTTTTTTTCACCCGGAAAAGTTATAGTATGTGATGAATGTAGTTCTTTCTCAACACCTTTCTAATCTGTATTTAGAATTTCAGAAAATTTGTAATGGGACGAAAGTTTTTTGTATTCTGAAATAAAGTTAAGTTCGGATTTTTGAGCTGCATTAATACTTTCCACTTCATGGTGAGATATGAAATTTGTTATTTTACGAGAGACTAGTTTATGCCGTGTCTTGAAATTTCCGAGGCAATGATGAAAGTCATGAAAATCTTCCAACTTTATGTTTCTTGCAATTTTCAAGTACCATCTTTGAATATCGAAATCGAGTACAACAAGATCTTTTTCTCTTGCTTTCTTCATCTTAAAAACTAATTCATCCACCTTTTGCCGAAATTTACTGATGTAGGTCTCAATCGGTATACTTTTAAATCGATTATGTATAGATTTTCACGACCGACGACGTTTGCGCCCAGACGTCTTGATCCCGTCAATAAAGTCTTTAGAATATTCTTTTAAACCAAACTTTTCTTGTGCACAGCTTTCGTCACTTCAGTCTGGATCTGTGTCCTCAATATCCTTATCTTCATCAAGTTTTTCCTCGTCTGCATCACTTTCATCTCCATTAGACACCTCGCCGATATCGATAGTAGTTTGTTCCTCGTAATAAACTTGTTGAGATTGTGATACTAACTTTATTATATCAGCTAAATGTTCAGCCATTTCACGCTCTATCACTATCACTGGAGATGACGTACTCATCGAAAGATTATTATTAAGTAACTCAACCAGAGCTGAAACGATATTTTTAACGTTCATTGCACCTAAAAATATAATCATGCGTTGTGTATGGGCGAAATCGACAAAAGACGTACTTACCAGCTAATTACTGTAAATTATGTGTTTATGTGAGTGAATCTGATTTGCGCGTACAACACTTGATACGATATAAATACGAACGAAAACAATAGGAACAAGAGGAAGAGAAAAGAACTATCAAGAGACTTAGCAAAGTAGTGGATATGATCGAGAACGAAAAAAGAAAAGGAAAGACACACACACGTATATATATATGTAAGTTGGTAAAAACCAAGTATGACGTATATAAATATGTTGGAAAAATCACAACATAGAGCATGCGATAACATGCTAAGATAAACCTACTATGTTATGTTGAGAAAATTCAGCATATGACCCAGAGATATTTCCAACACTTGTGTATGTCCTTGAACTTTATCTGAACAACTATCATACGTTCAATTTCTATTCTGTAACTTTAAAAACTTTGGTGATAGCAAAAAGTTTAGTCTTGAATAAAAGCATTCATTTAGAATGAATAAGAAAATTTTTTTTATCAAACAATTTTAAAGGAAAATGCCGAAAAACTTTAAATTTCAAAAGAACGTTCGTCCTCTGTATTTCGTTTTTTACCAAAAAAACTAGCTTAAAAGCTCTCTAGTCATCTTGAAAAATAGTTTCCTATAAGTTTTGTACTATGTCCCTTCATACGAGCAGACAAAAAATTTTTTGTTGCAAATGATGTTTTATCTTAAAGACCTAGTTTTCCAGAAAACTAGGTAAAGAACCTAATGTTAGTCCAAATGATTGCGATATTCAAAATCAGCACCATCCTTTACCTGTTGTCCATTGAATCTCAATTCGAAAGGAATTTTAAAGTTGGGGCCTCCCCTCGTGAGTTATTTGTTTTCGTTAGGTAGAAAATATGAATTAGACAAAAAGAAAAATTTAAATCTCTCTTCACTATTTCTTCGTTGTCTTTTCAAAACAGTGGAATCATGCATACCAGAATTTGAATTGTAATTAAACTCTACGGGTTACGCAATTTTTTTATTATGATCTGAGATATGCCATGCCTCTCGCAAGGCTGGAACTGTTGTTCCACCTGATTCAGCTATCAAAGTTGTTGCTGTTTCTGCCAATGGGTGTAAAGAATCATTTGAATTATCAGCTGTCCTATTAGCAACTTCGGAAATATAAACATTCCATATGGCTCCAGCCAAACTGCCAACAAATGGTCGATAGTTCAACGGTATAAAACGAAAGTTAATAAATGAAACAAATGGCCAGTAACATATCCCAGCTAGAAAAGTTTTTGGCATATCAGTTTTAACTTTTGTTTTTGCTTCATGAAGAGTTTGACCTTTCAGGAGACTAACAGATGTAAAGACGAGACTTATACCAATAGGTGCAACTAATAAATTGGTTAACATTTTTTTTCCAATTTGAACACCCCGTTTACCTATTGAAGATATAAAACGACAAAGGAGAAATAAATGCTTCAAATTGAAGAAAAAGAATTCAATGAGTTTTTCACAATTTATCAAACCTGACAATCTACTTTTTATACAGGTAAAAAGAGAATGAATTTAAGTGAGCTAAGAGTTCAGATCATTAAAGTTTGCTGTCTACTTATATTCTTAGTCTATACTAACCTGGAAATAGTCTTTCAACTGTTCTTGCAAGTGTAAAGTTTCAGGGTGTTGATACTAAGACAGCTGAAGTACACATGATCAAAGAACGTTGCCTATCCCACCAAGGCAGTAAAGAAGATGATGATGTTTGATTAGTATCCCCATCTATCTTCTTTTTATGTCTTTCTAAATATTGACATATAAAATCGCCTGTTGTTACACTTGTACCGATTGCTAATGTTGAGAATAAATACGGTTTAATCAAACTACGCCATCCTATTCGAAAAAATAATATTACAATGTTGTTATCACATGTTAAAATCATCAGTATGTAAGTATACCTTGTTGAGTTTGAATTGCAGCTTTCGTAACGTTGGAAACAGCGATAGTCATCCTAAAAATCGTTTATATTAGAGATGTACAAGATACAAATAAAACATGTGAGAAGAAAAATAAAGGGCATAATGGACAAAAAAACTACACAGAAAACGCAAACATACGCTTGTAATGATGGCGATGCTCTATGCTGAATACTTTTTTCTGTTCTGTTCTTTTTTTTTACAATAATGTCGCAGTTATATCAAACATGTAAAAGGACGGAACAGAAAAAATAAGAGAAGAACGCAAACGTGGGATTGTAATGGCAATAATATTCTACATTGAATGCTTTTTTTTCGTTCTGTTCTGTTTTTCTTTGTTTTCAACAATGATGTATTTATGTGCAAAACCAAAAAGACACGAGGCGACTACATTGTCAGTTATTTTATTGCATCATCTTCTAAGGTAAAGTAGCGGCGATTTAGAATAAATTAAGAAAAAAACTTGAGAAAAATAAGAATAGTAACTAGAATTTTCGATCTTTCGACATCTGAATCATGACCTCAGCATGCTTTCACTACATCACACCATTATATTTAAGATATGCGCAATGCAAATGGAATATCTGTAACTGAATGAAGAGGTTCGATTGACTTGAAGGAGAGTTATATATAGTACATAGCTAGAGTTTTTTCTGCGCATTTTGAATGTTCCTATAACTGTTCATTCATTGCTGCAGTCATTCTAAGACATTATTTTGTTTTATTGTCTTGAAAATGAATGGAATAATCAAATGTTCTAATTTTACATATATCAGATTAGTGAAATTTAATAGGTGGCGCAGAATAAATTATACCGTTTGTATGTCTAATATTTCTCCTCTGTTTTCCAATCAAACGAAATAAGTTTTTCTTATTAAAAACAAGGGCTTTAAATTCTGCACAAAACAATACATTTCATTAAATAAATATAATTTGTTCCATTTATTTTTCAAATCTCTTCAACTAACGTTACTTTTGTTGTACGGGCTCGTTCCATAAACTGTGATTCAAGGGGCAGAAGTTGGGTGAATTGGATGGTCAACACTTGTTGGAGATAAAATCAGGAAAATGTTGAGCACACGATTCTTGAGTGTAGATGGTGTTTGTCAGGCCTAGTGCCCATCCCGTTGAAAAGTCCAATTGCTTTCTAAAAGACTTCGTTGATGTAAATCTTTGGATTTATCGTTTCATCTTCCAAAACTACTGGTGTTATTAGCCTTCAGCACATACACCTAACCACGCCATAACCTTTTGTGAATATTTAGTTTTCTGATGAAAAGAACCTTTTCTATTAGCTTCTTCTCTGTTGGAAACCCACACTCGATCATTGTAAGGATTATATATTTTATTAAAGCCAAAAAACTTTTCACCTGTGCAAAGTCATATTTTGGTGTGATCTTTGTTGTAGTTTCCTCGACTGTAGAGAGGATCATATGGAAAGAAAAGTAGTTTGTTTATTCGTTTGTGGATTCGTGTCAGGGGCAAAAAAACATCGTATGACACCATTTAGCTTTTCAATCTGCCTTACTATGAAGGTATCCATAGATGTGCAAATGCAATATAGGGGGAGAGGGCTCATAGATCGTCAACTACCTTTTCGTTACCTGTAGAGGGGAAGGTTATACGAGAAAGTCTAAATCCGTATGGTTATTTGTGCTTCGGTCAAAAGTTAATTTTTTTTGCAGTTCATTCCGTCGGCTGTAGTACTGAGGGTTACATGAAAAAACAGTTTGTGGCTTTGTGTTAGGGTGAAAGACGAAAAAAACATATCTTTCGTGAAACTCCATAATAAACCTAAAGATCACGATAACTCACTAGTAATGTTTGTCGTTGGGACTCACGTAACTCTTGACTGAATATAGTCTACTCATTATGTATCATTTGTCATCCAATTCGATATTGACAACTCTCACTGAACAAACACACGCATTCAAAAAAACTATACATTATTGAAAGGGTTGGTCTCTTTACAAGAAGGTCATTTAAAACATAATATATGTTTTTTTATATGCGTGTGTTTATTCAGCGATAGTTCTGAATATAGAATTCAATGAGAAGCGGTAGCTAATGAGCAGATTGTGTTCAATCGAGTGTTAAACAAGTCACATCGATGAGCGTTACTTGTTATTTAACACCCAATAAGCAAACTTAATGCTCTTTTTTGTTTTGAAGATTAATTAGCTTATATTGTTTTATCATTTTGTATGGTTTACAGCCCAGAACTTCACGAAATATTCATTTCTTTAGCTAGTTTTCTTATGAACACTCGCTTTTTTTGTTCTAGACAGTACTTAACCTTCTCAATAGTGACACTTGTACGAACCTTGTGTCAACAGCCAGAAGCAGATGATACCGCGATAGAACCAATAGTGTAGATCATTCTTAACTACAATTTAATTGTAGATAATGAAACAGTCTCGGTTGAATCAAAATAAATTTTCACTGAGCCATTACTATTTTCATATTTAGTTTGAAAAGATGTCCTCGTCTAATAGATAATAGAAGAGTTATACTCAAAATACGCATGGTGTAATTTATTCTGTGCCACCCGTTATATCACATTAATTTTTAAGATGCTCAAAATCTGGTGAAGTTATATGAGGCAGTTAGTTCAAGCAGCGAAAGCATGCACTATTTTTCATGATGTTGTGTAATATTTTGTTCTGTTCTGTTGACATCCACCATAAAATATGATGCATAAAAAGATTTTTCGTTCTTTATTGACAACACATAAACGAAATTTTATTGTAAGTGTAGCACGATGTGAGCATATAGCAACGCTTAAGGTGTCGTTAATACGAATTTCGAATAAAACATTGTTTTTGTCTTTTTTTTTTACATTATTTAAGAGAGCATGAGCTGTTGAACACATGAAAAACTAGTTTTTAGCGTTTGCAAATACTTTGTTCAGGTCGAAAAATACGAAAAACTTCAAGAGTATCGTTTTGTTTTTCAAAAAAACACATTCTTCTGAGCTTCTGAGAACATTTTTTTTCGAATTCCGCGTCGAAAATAGTAAAATGCGTGTTCAAAACTGCGTAAACTCGAACTTTTTAGCAATAAATGTCAGATGATATTTTTAAGTAATAAGGAAAATTAATCTCCTGTCAATTCGTGATTTAGACTATAAGCATCATGTAACCGTAAATTTCTTAACTAATTAGTACTCAACTAATTAAAGTGAATACTCGCCTTGATTAGTGCTATCTAGTGAAACAGTCAGCCAAATCAAATAATGATCAGTTACGTAGTCATTGTTCAATTGATAAACTATGGATTAATACTTAGACAATGTATAATGTTGGCAAGCTATGTTCATATTTGAAGGGATGCGTCTGTGGCAAGCAAAAAAGCATGGACTTCGATTGATTGGTAAAATATCGATGTATAAGTAAGCTTGAAATTTCGAGTTTTACCATAGTTCTTCAAGCGGCTCTAAGCTCAGAAATCTTTTTGCTGTGACATCTGGTTTTTCTCGTATGCAATGAAGCGAAGCATTTTATTTCATAAAATTCGTCATATCATTAGTCATAAAAGTATTAGATTTCTGCCTGTATTTCTCTATTTTTATCATAAAAATTAAGCTCCCATGTAATAAGATTATGATATTCAGAATCAGTCATATACGTAATACTTGAAACTTGAATTCAAATATTCAACAATTTAACTTTGAAGGTGAATGCGCAAATCCACCAGAACGAGCTGGGGATGATGATGCACCCCTTTGAAGAGGGAGGAGATGGAGGAAACTGCGCAGAGCAGAAGGAAGAAAATAGTTCAATTGTTGAATATCTGAATTCAACATTCAAGTTTGATACTACTGTTTTTAAAGTACATAGAACAAGCGAATACTAGTAAGAAATAACGAATCGTACTATTATGATACACTAAATTATCACCTATTTTATAAGAAAGCATCACTATAACTCATCAAACTGGTTTGATACGAAACTTTTTCTTGCCTATTAAAAGTCGTGTGTAGGATTATAATGACTCTTACTAGGTAAAAACGGTGCACAGTCACTTATATCCGTTGTGCTTGAACTGATCAATAACAAACCAATACCATGGATTAGTGATTCTTTTATCTGACAGGCACAAAAAAATTTGCTAAATATCTAATATTGCGCCTCAATTTTTATTTGTAGTATCCTGCTTTTTCTAGAAGTGTTTTAGCTAGATGAGATAGGTCGTTGCATTAAAAATCGGAGATAAGCTGTGAAAATCGAGAAAAAAGCTGAAAAGGTGGAACAGCAGAAAGGAAAGGCAAAAAATCAGAAGCTTTTTGCAAAAAGTGGAAGAAATGGCAACTCTGTTCACAGTGCAAAATTTAAGAAAAACTGAAATAAACGAAGATGATAAAAATATGTATAGACCGACTGGATTTTCCATGCTGATTCTGAATATGGTCATCTTACTGCATAAATTGAGAAATGTTCAGATCAAGCAATCGTATGTTTTCGTATTGCATGACTCAGTATTACGATTATGTATTTCCATGTTGTATACGGAGAAAAAACAGTCATTCACAGACGCGATAATCACCGATTTGAGTATGAATGCAATTTCAGCTACTTTACTGACAAATTAGTAAAAATGACTTTTTTTTTTCAAGAAATGAAAAGAAACAGAAAGATACGTACATTTGTGGTTGATAGTATCATGAATAGAGTGAAATAAAATATTTAATTTTAACACTTACATGAAAGGATTAAACAGGTTTATAAAGACAACCTATAAGTGTCATCCTTGACGTCGTTCGGAGCAACATGGTGAAAGCTTTTTATTCACAGTCTAGAGCCCGTTTAACAAGTCATTTAGGCTCAGTTTTTTATTATAAATTCAGAAAAAACAGCAAGCAAAATGCAAAGCATATTTTGGAAACAATATATTATTTGCAAAGAAATCATATCGTTTAAATTTTTCATATTTTTTACCTGAAAGAAGCATTCCCTAACGCTAAAAACTAATTTTTCATGATCAGTGACTCACGTTCGATCAAATGATGTAAACAAAGATAAAAACAAAACTTTACTAGAAATTTGATTTACCTACATCTTATACATAAGCATGAAACAATAGGACAAGATTGATGTTGGGTTGATCAGTGACAAATAGTTCTATCTGCAAAAATTAAATAAAAATTGTGTTTTGCGCTTACAAACTGTTTTCGCTGCGCAAGAAATTGTTCTAGCTTTTATATGATGTATGAATTTTTTCAACATTAACATTTCTGTATGAGAAGCAGTTTGAAACAACAAGGTTTTTATGTACTGTAAGCTATGAAAAAAACTTAAAATTGACTTCATGCAAAAACCTTGTTGTCACACTTACCGAGTTTGATTAACTTTAAACAATTCAGATCACATAATAAATTTGTCGTTGATCATGCAAAATGCTGAAAGGGGCATTTGCCTCCTCTACAAGTTTATTTCTAATTATGTCCCTATATCTGAAAAAGCTGCCGGTGAGTCTTGTGTCTACTTTTGATTCAAACTAGAATGATGCTTAAAAAAACAGGTAAATTAAGTACGAAAGGGTCACTACTATTTTCAAGCTCATAATTTATAAGCAGCTAATTGTATGTACTTTACCAATCCTATGCATTTTAGTAACGAAATATTCGCAAGAAAAACTGAAAAGCGCTGAATTTTTTCTGTAAATGTTTCCAGCATTCCTTCTTGCGCTTTAAAAACTTCTTAAAATCAGAAAATAACGATTTTTTTGTATACAATCGCGACAATGCAGATATTGAGGTCATCCAATTATTTTTCTTTTGGTTTTGCCTCTGATGTTTTTCTATGATTCATCAGTTTAGTTGCGTATTTACTATGATATCTTTGATATTTATTTATGCTATGACTAAAAATAAACGGTAAAATGCGTTGTATAGGGTAAAAAGCAAGTGAAGTTTTTTTTTCTGTTTTATTTATACGAATTTTCTATTTTTTAGCTTTAATAAAAAGGCAACATTTTTATTTATTTAGAATTGACAATGGCAGACAGCTCAAACTATGGTAAACCACCTACTCCAGATGAATTTTCGAAACGTTTATTTTCTATATCATCTTTAATAAATATATTTATAGTCAACTCACATTTTAATGGGAGAGAAATGATTGAACAGAGCTTTATTTAGAATCTATTATTTTTCTAATGATTCTAATTTCATTTACAAATTCGTAATCTACAGTTTATGAATAAACACAATAGTAGAACAAAACTCTGTTTCGGATCATTTAAATAATATGTTTCCCACGATTCTGAACAGAATACATATTACACGGTTTCTGAATGCAAAAGATAATTGAATCAGACATTACTGACAATATATCATTTATTATATGATCTTTACGTTTTTTCATTGTTCGCAAACCATTATTAAATATAAACGATATATTTGAATATTTAAAACGACTCCTTTTCGTGGTAAGCAAGATTAATGCGTTTCGAGATTTGAACTTTTTTCCATATCCTATCAATTGATACGGGTCTTTCGGGTTTTGCTCAATTTAATATACATATAGATAAATATTAAAATCCAACAGCACCCGCAAAGATTCGCATCTTATAAAAAAATAAGAATGAATATATGTATACGTAAATGGTGATGATGAATTTTATTAGACCTGATAGACCCGCATTTCATTTTGATTTTAAGTGTCTTTTTTTCTCTAAAATTTAGATTAAAATTAAATAGGTCATTGTATGTGGTTCTTCATGTAAATATATATTGTGAAATGTACCTATAATTAATAATTGTTTGAACGAAGATACCAAGAAAATAGTATGAGTCGAATTAATTCTCTGTCAAAAAAAGATTTCCATATTAAAACTAGCACGATCAATATACTCTTCGTGCTACTTTTAGTTTTCGTGAAAATTTTACTTTATTATTTTCTGCAGTTTGTATTGCACCATTTTTTCAAAGATTTAGAGCTCACAAATATACTAAACATAAGAGATTCGATTCCTCAAGTGATCTCTATCGACTCATCAAAATTGAATTGTGCCTGTGTCTCGAATAGGATTCATATTAACATCCTGACTTATAGAATTCATGATTGTCAAAGCTTATAGATTCTGACACAAGATTTGATCCCGATCTTAATGAAAACTTGAAAAAATTTTGTTGAAAGCCTGTATCATAACCGCGAATGGATCCTTGATAGACTCTTGATTAAATCTTGGTGGACTTCTATATTTTCAATTAAGAAAAATATCTGAGCACAAATTTGAGGCAATCCTGAACAAGATTCTATTTCACTTTGAAAAAACCCGAAAGCAGGAACCATCAGAATTTGAAACACGATTCTGAAAGTTTCAGCCAAACTTCTTAAAGGAATGATCAAAATCGAGACTAGGGAAGATAAATCCTCTTTACTATACACAATAAAGTCCGTTAAATATTGTTCAAACATAATTTTAATCAATTATTTCAGCCGCATCTTATCGGTCTTTATATGATTTTAAATTAGTTTTGAGTGGCTTCGCATGATTTGAAGTGGCTTTTAAGACTTAATCTGTTTTTATGGAGTTCGAAGTTATAAATGGACTGTACCTGTTATCCTCTCGGTTTCAATAAATAAAGTTTTGAGGGTGATGATTTGAAAGAGAAGAGCTATTCCACGATTGGTCAACATACCACTGAATGATGTCATGTTTTAAACAATATTCTCTTATGTTCGAAATGACAATTTCTTATTTAATTTATGATTGTAGGAAACATCATTATACGAAACGATAAATGGGATCTTTTCGCTATGGCCAAAGCGCCAGATTCTACAAAATTTCCATTGTCAAATCGTTACGGATGGTCAACTCACAATTGTTCTTGCAATAAATCGAAAACGGGTCTAGTCTTTTATCCAAAAGAAAAAAGATTCAAAAATATTGTACTACTCGTTTGTGAAGATTGCTATAAGACTGGGACAGGAAGTACTCAACATGAACGACTATGCAATTGGTATTATAGCTTGTATGGTGATTCAAAATCATTCGAATTGATTTCAGGATTTAGTCTCAAAGATAACGGTGAACTTGGATTTAATAGTGGAACTTATAATCAAAACTTTAAATATGGCAATGATGAGCGACTCATGACTTCTTTTGAACAAGAAGTAGTTAAAGAAGTAGTCAAGAAGAAACATCTCACTTATCAAGTCGGAAAACCGCTCTCACAAGGTAATCATGTGTGATGATCACTCATAATCAGGATTTTACTAGGAATATGTGAGCTTATAAATATTTATATTTTTCAATCTGTGGGGTGAGAGGAGTTCTAGAAAAATGGATACCAAATTGTGTCATAAGCACGACGTTGTAATATACTTTTGTTTAGCTCTTATTGCATGTCCGTATTTGCATCTTCATGTCCTAAAAAACGATACATTAACGTTGACGCTTATATAAATACTGCTTTTATGGCAGACAGAGAAAGACTAGTTTTGATGATAATTTCAATTTCAATACGTTAGAATCTTTGCACAATTTAAAAAGAAATCAGTTACACGCTATTGATATTATTGCATTTAGATACTACTATTTATTTTGTGTCAGCTTCAATGAATTCAAAATATTGTCATTTTTCTATTCATTTAGATCCGGCTGTATTCAAATGTTCTAAAGGGCATGGATTACAGTTGTGCGACAGTCAAGATCGAAAAACGAAAGGTGGAAAACCATATGCAGATGATAAATTTAAGTGTGACAGCTGTGGCATAGATTTTTCGAATGGTGTATCATGGCAATGCTCATTGGATGAATACGATAAGTGTCGATTGTGTGTCAGTGTCAACTAACAGACCTTAACGACAAAGTCTTCTAATCAAAAATAGAGACAAAAAACTGAAATGAAGTAGTCTCGAAGAATTACTGTTACTTTTTACGACATCAAAGAATAATTCTGTTCCCAACTCAATAAAATTTAATAATTAAAATATTTTATCCCATGAGAGGTTTATGCTATTTTTACAAGCATTAAAGTCGTCTGATATTTTTCAACTCATGATAAACTTTTGTTAATGATAATGCGGAGTCATCAAAATTTGGCTGAACTTTGAAGTTTTATTGCTCATTTTCATAGAAAAGTGTAAGGAACATTGTGTACAGTAAGTATTACTTCCTGAAACTCTCATTGTGTTGAACCTTAATATAAATTACATGGCAAGATATTGAACATGGTAGAACTAGCATCCGTGAATATATAGTATCACTGTGCAGTGTTACAGTGATTAACTTTATATAAACGAAAACGTATTTTTTAGAGGATGTCAAGTTAGAGAGTGAACTGAATGATTATACTTTTTCAGGCAAGCAAAATTTTAGTGAATATGAGAAAAAATGAAAAAATACACTAAATACATAATATAGAGTAATAGAAAAATATATGATAACTAATATAAATGTTTATTCAATTAATTACAAATACTTGTTCGAATGAAAATTCATTAAGTAAGCCACATAGTGACGTGTGCCCTACCATTCGAACCATGACCAAATGTAATAGGTAAAGTAACTCATTCATTCAATCAACTGCCGGTCTGTTCCACATTCTTGAAGCGAATTTTAGTTTCACCAATATTATCGTTGCCAATGATTTCATCGTTATAAACTTTCAAGTTATTATTCACCAAAGAGGATATGTGAAGTCCATGGTTTTAGGTAAAAAGATCAAGTTTAAAGGTGTCTACTATTACGCTCATCTCTCTTTTTTGATGTCCTAATTGTATGGAACACGGTTAACCATGAATATTGAAGAATATAGCACAACAGTTGGATTTCTTCTGCGTTAGTACATAGTGGCATGCATACTCCGGGAACTCAAATCCTAAAAGATTCAAGAAGAAATTAAACATCCATTTCTACTTCCATAATCAGAAACCGAGAAATGACAGATTTATATGTATATAAGTGTATGTTTATATAGATATGCTTATATTTTTTCTTTGCTGCACACACTGTGATATTTTGGTGTATGCTACGCACATTTTCATTTTTTATGCATTTCTTCTTAATATATATGACTTTTGTGGGTGAACCGTTTCTCCTCAAAGTGGAACAACTTCCTCATCGACTAGTCCAATTGTTCACTGTTGGTTCTAGGTACCTTGTAGATACCTGCTTCAGTGCCTAAGTATTATCAAAAGAACTGAGATAATCCCTCAAGATTGTTTATAGGCTGTTTGTGCATTCGTCATATGTGAATGTTGTGTTTATATGTTGCGTCTTTGTTTAATTGTTCGTGTAAATTCTGTTTTCGCTCGTTGTTTGATTTGCAACAATTCGTCATTCTTTTAGTGGGATAATGTCTACAAGTTCTATTCGATTCGTCGATTTCTTTCGGAGGAATTGTCATTGAGTGAGTTTTTCGAAAAGGGACCGTGGATTTAAGTAGGGTTTCTGTTAGGTAGCGAGTTTAGTTTTTATAGTGAGTATTAGTTGAAGAGAAGTGTGGAAGAAATTGGTGGGAATCTGTGAAGGAATTGTATGTTAATTCTCATTTCTCGAGGGAATTTGATCAGTTTTAGCTGATAGTATCCAGAAATGAGAGAATTCCTGTTTCTCAGTCGTTGGGCACCCCTCTACAGAACGGGTAGATGAAATATTAGAAATGGAAAAAAGAGTTTTTACAGTGAATAATCAATATATAAGCGTCGTAGATAAAATGAACGAGCGCAAAAACAAAAAAGTAAAAGATCAAAGTAGTAAAGAAGCGTCGTCACCAGTTACAATGACTGGTTTTGCTCAACCAACGAATCAAGTTAATTTAATTAAGTCAAAATCCATCACAACTGGCACCAGTTCTACTTCAAATTTTCATTTCAAAGATTTTATTTCGACATGGCTACCGCTTCTATAATAGTTCCTGATTCATATACATTGGTATCTGATGAAACTAAAGCAGCAATAGTTATTCAAATAGTCTTGACTTCATACTGTTGCTTAAATGTTCTAAAATTCAACAGTTTTAGTATATATATTCAGAATAACATTTTTTGAACTAGATTGTACAAAAACGTATTATTGATAGTATTTATCAAACATGTTGTTATCACTTTATTACTAAATGTGCTCTTATTATCGATCAAAGCTTAACAATAGCGTGTCCATCATCGGATTTAATTCATTTTATGAAAGAATCTATCGATCAAATCAATCGACAAAAGAATGTAATTCAAATTATTAAAGCATATGAAGATATAGTACAAGTTGGTTGAAACTATTTATAATTCAAATTATGACAATAAATAATTAAAATTTTTCGTAAATATTCAAAATATATAATACTATTGCCATCAACTAGAAAATTAAATTAGTTTTCAATATATCAGATTTTTTAAACTTATCACAATAAAAATCTTTATAAATAAGTTAGCAAACTTTTTCTAATAAAAAGAAAGGGTAATATTTTTTTGCTAAGTAAATCATATAAATTGTAAGTTGAATTTTGCTCAGTAAAATTTACATATTCTCAGCAAATAAGTTGGATGCTCAATTAAATTATTCTTTCTCAGTAGGAAAATTTTTTGTCAAGTTTAATAATTAATATACATGTAAAATATTTAATTATCAAGTTAAAAAATTGGATTTCTTTATAAGAAAACAAATTAATAATAAGTAAATAGTGGAATTCACTTATATTGGATATTTTCCTCTTCTTCTCCTCCGTTCTGCCGACATACAGATGATTCATACAATATACATATATATCTTTTTTTCTTTTCTTTCCATTACTAAGGTATTTTCTAAGCGTTTTTCTCTTGTGATACTATTCAGGTATTTTCTCCTTCATTAAGTCTCCTTCCAAGTATCGTTAGTTTTTCCATTAGCATTTTCACGTAGGGGTATATGAATAGTGACCGTTTGAAAAATAAAAATAAAATTTTGTACTGAATTGATAAATTACTCATCCTTCAACAGAAACATACGACAGTAGCAAGATTTTTCGAGACACAACAATATGAAAGTTCATTGCAATCTGATGATGAAATGGATTTGGATCAGCACGTTAATGAAGAAAAGAAAACGATTAGACGTAAATTTGATTGGGTAGAAGAGGCAAGCTTTTCTGATGATACAGAAGCTCAAATGGCAAACAAGCGAGAAGGACGATGGAGTCGATATTACACCAATAAAGACCAAGCTGGAATCAAAGTTGATTATCGCTGTAATGAAGTTCCATTTTATGAAAAGCAGCGTGATACTGCAGTTCACCTTTATTATCCATATGATTGTGATAAAGTTATAGTATTTCGTGGAAAAAGCGAACACATTCATACTATTTCAAGCAGACGCCATTTTTTTCGGAAGAAATGAAATTCAAAATAAAAGAATTGTTCGATTTAAAACTGAAATCCAGGAAAATCTATGAAGAGTTACAAGAGAAAAACATTAATATAACACGTAACCAAGTGAACAATTATTTAACACAATTGTGTAAGCAAAAGTTTGGTTCTATGACTTTAAGTTTAGAAGAATTAAAATATTGCTGTCAAGAAAAATTAGAAATACCACAATCTGATGATGAAACATTTGTCGTTTCCTTTTACATTCGTTATGAAGATGGCACTGATGATGATGATGATGAAGATGTCGTAGATGACATCAACAAATTTAGATTTTTCTTATCAATAAAAAGAGTGATTAGAATTGCTTCGACTTCGACAAATGTACATGCCGATGTCACCTATAAACTGATTTATCAAGGATATCGTGTTTTGGTAGTCGATACTAGTGATTATGATCGAAAGTTTCATCCATGCGCTTTATCTGTCTGTAGTGATGAAAAGCAGCAGGATTTCGAATTTATCTTTAAAAGCATTTCTGATGGTATTGAACGAATAACTGAAATAAGTTTTACACCTAAAGTTTTTACAGCTGACGAGTCTGGTGTCATGCGTAGTGCATTTATGAGACGATTTAATAACAATAAAATGATGATATGTTGGTCTCATATGCGTCGAAATATTCAGAAAAAATTAAAGAGCTTAAAAACGGGTGATGCAATAAAAAATGATAGACCAGATGATGTTGATAAATTACAGTTGTGTGAATCAGAAATTGTATTTCGACATGCATCATCCTTATTTTTAAAGAAATAGAACAAAACTGAAAAAGAATTTACAGAATATTTTGAAAACGAATGGTTAAAAACTCTTGATTCATAGTATGAAGGATACAGCACCTTGACACCAAGTACTAATAATCCATTAGAAGCAACAAACAAAATCATCAAAGATGAACATACATTTAGAGAACGACATGGATTATCAAGATTTCTTACAATTGCAAATGATATTGTACATAAATGGTTCATGTCTCGCAATCAGGACCAAACGGATCCGTTTATGTTTTCCACAGAATCAAAAATAACACTTAAAAAATGGACCGATACATACTATTTTGCAAAATCCTCCAAATCAGTATTACAGATTTCATCTAATAAAAAAAATTTAACCGATTATTACATACCAGTTGGTGAGATAGAGTGTTACAAAAAACGACATTCAAAATTATAAAAAGAAAAAATGGACATCATTCAAGCAACTGAAAGATATTTAATTCGGAATATGGAAAGTAACTTTATCAGACAATGGATCAGAGTAGAAAAATGGTTTTACAATTGTCCAAACTTTTCCAAAGAATATATTTGCAAACATGTAATTCCTATGACAATGAGATTGAAGTTTTGCAAACCACCTGCACTAGCGAAGAATGTACCTGTTGATGAAAAACAAAAACAAGGACGACCACGAAAAATAACCAAAGCTCTCTTAATAAAATAATTGTGCACTTAAATTTTCTACTGATGTACTTAGGTCTATTTACTTTATAAAATTTATTTGTTTACTTTACAAAATTATTTATTTACATATCATTTTCTAATATTTTACCTAGAAAGCTAAACTTTTTCGTTTAGAATGTAATTAAAATACCTAGCAAAAATGTTTTTTTTACTTCAAATTTTTTTCAATAAACTACTTAGAAAAAAATTATTTTTTACTTAAACTTTATTTTAATTTACTTAGCAGTTAAATGAATACCAAAAAGAAAATAACAAATAATTAAAAATGTTCATTATCTTTTGTTTATTATACCGGGTGGCCAATAAGTAACGGGACGAACTAAAAATTGAATATCTTCCTTACAGCTCGAGCGAAGGTGCTGATATTTTTACCAGTGATAAAGGCATGTTCAAGCTTCACATACATAAAGACATGCCTAGAGAGACCCTCTGTTAACCCATGTCACAAAAACCGGATCATTTTTAGCGGTAAACCGCGGTTTTACCATTAGGGAGCCGATAAATTAGATAAAACCGGCGGTTTACCGGAAAAACCGCCCGGTTTTCTGCTGGAGGGGAGCCGGTAACCGGACCGGTAAAACCGCGGTAAACCGCCGTTTTTTCTCCGGTTTTCACCACATGGGAAGTATATTATTTTGTTTTCTATCTGTGAAAAAGTAAAATTTTTCTTGTTGAAATCAATAGTGATACTTAACAAAGAATCACCATAGACATGTCTTTATGGATATAAAGCTTATACATGATTTTATCACTGATAAAAAAATCAGCTCCTTTGCTCGAGCCGTAAAGAAGATATTCATTTTTTAGTTCGTTCCGTTATTTATAGGCCACTCTGTACCATTATTGATCTCAAAAAGAAAAATTTTACTTTTTCACAGATAGAAAACAAAATAATATACTTAACAGAGGGTCTCTCTAGGCATGTCTTTATGTATATGAAGCTTGAACGTGCCTTTATCACTGGTAAAAATACCAGCACCTTCGCTCGAGCTGTAAGGAAGATATTCAATTTTTAGTTCGTCCCGTTACTTATGGGCCACCCGGTATAGATTTTGATCTTTTCAAACGATATTAATAATATCTTTCTGATTGGTTTTGTGTGAAATATTGACTAGAATTAATTCTAGGCCTTCTTGGATTTCTCGTTATTTTCTTTAAGTTTTGACTAATAAATGAACCTAAACCATCAGGTAATGGTTGTATACGTTCAAAAAAATACGCATTAATTTGTGCTCCCATAATAAGAGTTAATGAAAAATACGAAAAAAAAATTACTAAAATATAACCAAACCCAATAAGACCAATGAATGAACTCGGAAATTTTCGAATATATAATGGAAATAAAATAAGAAATATTTCAAGTAAAAATGTTGTAATTAATGCTCCACACCAAATATCTTTTAATTTCATTTTTTTATTTGGTACAATAAAATAAATTGACATATATAAAATAAACGCAATTGTATATGATATAACTATTCCAGCAACAAATACTCCGAATTGTGCACCATATTGTCCTGGTAATGCATTTATTACAAATGACGGTGCAATACTTGCACCAAACATAATTATAATAAGAAATATAAGTAGAATAACCATTCCAATCGCTATCAAGTTTTTATAAATAAATGAACGTTGAGCAGTACGATGAATTATTGTAAATATACTATCAATTGAAACAAATAAACGAGATCCACTCCAAATTGAAAAAATAATATTTAATGCAAGAATTCCACCTGCATCATTTTCAAGTCTATTTGCTGCTATATTCGTTACCTTAATTGATATTTATTTTTAAATTTAAATTAAATTGTTTTTTCTTTACCTCTTGAATAGCTGTTTTTGTATTATTGTCTGATAATGAATTAACAACCGAATCAATAATTGTTTGTCTTATACTTGGATTTCTTTGAAAAACAACTCCAAGTATTCCAAAAGTTGCTACAAATATTGGTAAAATAGCTGTTAAAATAGCATATGTAAGTAACGAACTAAAATCTGATGACCAATCATTAAGAATCTTTTTAATAAAACCCCGAAGAGATCGAGAAGGAGACGCTGGTTGATCACTACCACTTTCTTGTTGGATATGCGTCAGTACAGAATTTAACATTCCTTTAATAAAAATATTCGCTAAAAATCACAAAAAAATAGTAGTAGATGTGCATTTTATATTACTCTTCCTACATACTAAATATTTCGAAAAGAAGAAAATAATTAAAAAAAAGTATTAATTATAAATGACAATTTTTTCACTTGTAATATTTTATTGAATGTATTCAAATTTGATACGCCGAAAAAATGCTATTTGTACCTTTATAAAATAACCAACACGACAAAAATTACACTTGACACGTATACTGATATATCAGACCCAACCATATCACGATGTGGTCTTGTCCTTTCTTCCAGTCAGCGTAGCTAAGGAAAGCGAAAATTAGTGGAATGAAAATTGGCCACGAATCATTGGTTGTTACGAAAACTATTCGATGCGAATATTAGTCGACAAATGTAAATAGGAGAAAAATATTTTTGTATCAGCATTATTAACGTCCACTTTCAAAACACAAAAATAAAATAATATAAGATATTTGAATACAATAGAGATATGCAAAATGAACCATTGAAAAAGAAAGCAACTAGACAGACAAAAAGAAAAGGATCAGACAAATACAAAAAACTGAGATAAACGCAAAAATAATCTAAATCATAAATTATGAGCAAGCTCTTTTAGTTTTTGTCAGCAGTACCCCCGACCCTTTCTTTTGGAACCTTTACCATAGTTCCGGAACTATTGAAACTATTTTTTTCTTCATTTTAACAGGGTGAGGGTGTGGGAGAGTGTGGATGGGGGTGGGGGTGAACAATCTTGAGGGTGAGGGCGAAGGCGGGGGTTTTATGCTGAGGATGGTGCAGTAAAAAGTTCCGGAACTTCTATGGTAACTTTTGAAAAAGCTCCAAAAGTTAGGTGCGTGGCCAGCCCTCGTTGTTGTAGAATAGTTGGCTGTGGATTCATAATTAACTGGTGTAGACGCACACTATAATTTCGGTATTTCTATTTGGTTTAACTTTTTCATCAGGATGTAGTTTAATTAATTGACAGTGAATAAAGTATTCTCCGGTAATGCTGAATTGGGTCGAAAAATAAAAATGCCAAAAATTAAAAATGTCGAAAGGTAAAAATGTTAAAGATAAAAACATCGAAAATTAAAACATCGAAAGATAAAAATGCCGAAAGTTAAAAATGTAGAAGTGTGGAAATGTCGAAAGATAAAAATATCGACCGACGAATAACTGGGAAAAAACACACAGTCGTTTGAATTGGATCAATGTATTTTGCCCTTTTCTCTGCTAATATTGTGTTAATATATATTAGTAAATTCCCTAGCAGTTGACAGATTGCAAAGAAAAGTCCCATATAATATTCTACTATCTAACATTGTATTGAAAAAAACCGATTTGCGATAATCTCGTAAGAAACAACAGTATACATATATATACATATACAGACAGAAAGAAAACAGAACAAATCTGCTTAGATGAAAATGTGTCTTACAAGATACTTATGTTTTCTTCTGCTTGTTCTGCTCTATTATCATTCGGATGCGGTGAATGAAGCAGAATCGTATCATATACGATTAAAAAAATCAAGTTGTATCTTTTTATCAAAATGCTTATCGAACACTTCACAATGATATTATTTAAGAAATATTGGATTTCAATGAACAATACAATCATTCGATCTATATTGAAGACAATCAACAGATAACACTTTTCATGACGACAATGGAAACAACGACAGAAATGAGTATCTATGAATGCAGTGTCGAAACAACGATGTACAGCACTGAAACATCCACGATCAAAAAAAGTTCATCTAAAGAAAAATTGAAAGATTAACATCTAGTATTGATGACAGTGTACGAGAAGTCCAAGTAACTGAACGAATACTAAGTGATCGAGAACAAGCCGTTAGAAATGCCAAACGAAATGTTCAAGATGCTAAAAATGGTTTAGAAAGAGTAAGAAAATGTCGCAATAAGCGTTTTATTGAAAAAATTCGTGGTTGGTTTAAGAAGACATTTGATGAATCAATTCAAAGCTGTAAACACTTACGTAGCTATAGTAGTAGTTCCTTATCAACAAATGGTTGTGACTATCAAACAGTTAATTAATTTCAATCTTCTTATTGTTCCTTTGAAAAATTTAGCTGAACGAATGATTACAGATCAAATCATGCCCATCTTCGATATTCAAATATCTGAAAATACTGTCAAACAAGTCGATCAAATTCTTGGTTATCTGCATGAAAAACTTTCGAAATTACCCTGTTTAATTCCTAATCCGATTATTGATAATTCAAATAAATTTTAAAAATTCATCACCTCTTCCTCTTTTCTATTTTAGATTTGTATAGAACGAACACTTTGCTAGAAAAATGCTGAGAAAGATATTTCCTCTTCTATTTGGAATGATGTATCTCTTTTCATCGATTCACACTGGACCAGTGTCGACTCATCTTCGATCACAAAGACCATTTACAACTAAAGGAAAAACAACCACTACAGGTAAGAATGGGTGACCATTCATTGTGCATGGATAGCTCGATCTAGATTCGGCAATGCTTGTTTATGAATACTATATGAATAGAGAAACATTAGTGCTAGTAAACAAAAGCTGACAACAGAGTTGCAACTGGTCCTACCGGATTTTTACCAGTTCATTATTGAAAAATGTTTGTTTACATTTGATGAGTGTTTTTTTCAAAGTTTTCAAGTGAAGAGATGAGTGGAATGATATCTCAAACGAGAAACTTGTTGCTCTTCGATAGAACGATTGCAGTTGTAAGAGTAATAAGTGATTGTGTGCAATGATTGTGATAATCAAGGAAAGCGAAAAGCTGAAGAGATAAGAACGAGAAAACATACTACTGTCTTTTCAACTGCTAGATCTATGAGAGATTGATCGAAAAGTTACCTGAGTCGATAGGTTTCATTATTGTCCGACGTGTTTCTTGCAATTGAATTCTAGTCAAAGTCGTTGGAGCTTTCTGGCAACGACCGCCGGTTTCGATCGAATCCGGTTATTAAGGACGTTGACACACGCTGTTCTTTTTATCAAGGATCACTCTCTTATTACGATCGCATCCATCTTAAATAAAGTAGTTCGTCATGCCTTTTTTGTCTTTCAAATAATGATGATTAACTGAATTCAGTCCGATCGATTCATCACTATCCACATACCGCTTGAAAAGTCGATATTTTCTGGTATGATATGATAAAATTGGGCTTCTCACTTCAAATTTCTACATGTAAATATCGAAAATATTACCTCACTCACTATTTTTCGTCAACAAGCTCCTTTTAGATTACATGATTTTTACCAGTTAGGCTTGGAAAATAAACCGGCCGGACAAGACCGGTTCCAAAAAGATCTGTTCGGTTCCATCTCTAACGCTGATTCATTCCTATATAGAAGAGTCGGCTCGATATTTTAACTTATTTTTCAAGACGAATTTGATATCTACCCGGAGATCTTAATTTTAGCAGTGACGACAACAACAATGCTATCACTAAATAAAGTAAATCCAATCAAAGAAGATCCATCAATTCAAGAAGTTTGGCAAGAATGTATGCTAGTCGCACCCGGTGCTATTCAATTACTTGGTCAATTACTTGTTGTATCCAGTGTCAAAGATATCTCTTTACAATCGATTGCTAATACAATGAAATTCTATTACGTAAGAAATCCTGAATCTCTTCGAGCAACACTCTTACAAATCTCCTTTGGTAAGTTTTATCAATGTCAAAATGATCATGAAGAGTTCTCTTTTAGATGGTTATAACGCATTTTTGGCTGCTCATAAGTCTATGAATGTAATTCAATTAACGATGCAACAAATTCCCAAGTATATCAAAAGAGCTTTAGAGTTTTTATCATCCGATTATTCATATGCAGCTCTCAATCGCGTACTTTCGTCGATTTCAGAAAATATCAAACTGATTGGTGACGAATGTGTATCTTCAACCAATGAGATCAATATAGCATTTTTTCAAGCAAAACAAGTAATCGAAGAAGTTATTCTAGCGATCAGAGCACGAGAATTGGAACGTGGAAATGTTATAAAAGAAAATAAATTACAATGTAAGTTTTTGAAAAACGAACAAGAAGCTCTGAAAGCCGAAGAAGAACGTCGTTCTAAACTTTACAAAGAAGCCAGTGAAATTGTCAATCGTGCCGAAGCAGACTATGAAAAAGCATTGAAAAATAGTGAAGAAAAACAACCAAATCATCAAATTGAAGAAGAAGTTTTAACAGAAATTCGAGATATATCGAAGCAGATGCGTCCATCTCAAGTTGCAAATCAATTATCGGATCCAATCGATTCAATCAACACAACTAATCGTAGTCGAGAAGAATTAGATGAAAATTCTAATAGAAACGAAGTGTTGAAAGCTCACATTGCTCAAAAATCTGTGGCTGACATGAGAAAACGCCAAGATAAATATGCTGATGATATAACAAAAACATTAGAAGAGATTCGAAAAATGAACCGTCAAATTCTTGAAATTGATATTAGAAATATTAGTCATAACCAAATCACCGAGATGCTTGAAGAAGCTGCTGATCTTTTTTCAAAATTACAACAAAAACGGCATCAATTTATCTTGTTCTTTAACACTCTGTCAGAACAAATTAAGAATCTGATTAATCATTCATTAAAAATATTTAGTGCTTATGCTCCAGCTGAAAAACTAACGGAACGTGATCATCGATTAAACTTAATTCGCCAATTAAAAGAAGATACATTTAGTATTTACAATGAATCTTATAAATACTCTGTTTTATCACAAACTTATTGTGAAATTTCAAGTAAATATTTGATGAAACCACTTTCAAGTCTTGCTACAATGTTAGCTACACGAAGTTTTGAAGAAAAAGAAAAATTACGAGAAAATCTTCGACTAGTAACAGAAAATTCAATTCAAGATATTCAAAGTTTAATTAATGAACGAAATAAACTCTTAGACAAAGAATTGCAAACGCGTAGTCAAGCTTTAAATGAATTACTTGATCAAGTTGGAAAATCGAACAAATCATTGAAACAGCTTAGGACTTGAAAGGTGGTAATGAAGATTGGAATATTTAATAATAAACAATTATTTCTAAAAACAATATTTCAATTCAAAGATTATTCTACTCTCAAAAAAATTCTTTTCAATAGTGCTTGATGTTGATAGTTATCTTTCTTAATCGTGAATCTTTGACTTATTATTTATCGATCAATAAACTTCGATCACTCTCCTTCATTCATCTGCATAAAATTTTATAGATTTCTCTCATTAAGGCCCCCCCTCAGAAAAAGGACTTTTCTGAAAATAAATCAATATTGACTTTTTAGGAAAGGAAGATGCGCCGGAATTTCCTCTTTCAGAATATGTATGGGTTCTTGAAAAATGACTCGGTTTTAAAAGACTTATCGTAAAAAATTTTCACCCTACTACCCAGTTTTCTTAGAAATTTCTTTGGTTTTTCAGTTTTGAAAATTGCTTATTGTTCCCCGTATAACAGCATTTCATATAACATTTTTTTTGTATTAAATATGATAGATGGCTGTAGCTTATTCACTTGTTACACGCTTTAAAAAAGCAAATTGACATATATTGAGAATATACCATGTAAACATGTTTTTTTTTAATTTGACTGTAAAAATCCATTTCTAAAACTTCTTTTGCGTTTTTCTCAAAAAACATAGTTTTCAATCAGGAAAATTGAAACTACTTTTTCCTGTTTTGAGCTATAATGAATATTTTTTTTTATTTTAAAGGTCTCAACGAGAGCAAACTTTTGTCCGACCAGTTTTTTTGAAAGTCGATTCCTGGGCTGAGAAAAGTGGAATTTACTGTCGTTAAACCACCATTTTTTCTGCTGATTTTTAGACCCTTTCAGTAAAATGGTCATAAAAAATCAATAAGATTGAATTTAAAAATACTGTTCGGACAAAAGTTGCGTCCTGGCATTAGCTTTAATTTGAGACAAGCCTGACCTCGATACCTTGTGTTACGACGGAGTTTTGTCAATTCTCCTGAAGGCCAAAAATGACCTGTGATGCAGCTGAAACTCCGGTCTAGTACGGCTGATCGGGCTAAAATTTTTACCAGAGGCGTATCTCACCAGGATTACTCATTTCTGAAAATTTCAGCTCAAAAGACCAATTCTAAGTGGGAAATCATTTCTGAGGGGGGGGGGGGGGCGTAATAGAAGGCGGATATTTACGAAATCTTCATTTCTATCTATCACACTTTTCTCAAAGTCGTATTGGATTGAATAGAATCGACGAGCGAGTAGAAAAATCGGAAGAATTCGAAATCGTTTCTCATCTTTCCTTTCTTTCAATGCTTATCAAATGATTGACGAGAAAACGGTTCGAATCGATTCAGAACTATCTGCATCATATAGACTCTAATGAGCGATAAAATACTCTGAACAGCATTCGGATCCATAGCTTTTTTACCACCAACATACTCCATGTTTACGATACTAATGGAGTTTAACTTTGTGGTCCCCTTAGGAACATCAGGAAAATTGATATACAGGCATATTGTTATCGATCACTCTTTTTTTCTTTTTGATCCTTGTCTTCATGATACGAATATTCAAGAACAAGACTATTGCACAGCTCGTTTATTTCTTTCTTTTCAATCTAAGGACATTTCTGTTGGAAAAATCCCTTTTGTGTTTGCCAGTCGACGCGAACTCTTTTCTTCTAGTAGAAAGCTCACACAAATCTTATCGAGAAGAATTTTTGATTTTACCGATTTTGAAACAAGAACACATCAGTATCTGTTCATATATAAGCTATGCGAACAACATGCTGTTACTATTGCAGTATTTTAGAAAATAAAGAGCACAACAATAGTAAAGCTTATCTCTATATAAAGTTTCAAGTCCAAATCCAAAACTCAATTTTCCTGATGTTACTAAGGAGAGAATCGAGTTGAGCTCAAAAAGTACTGCAAACATGAATCCGAATCCTTTTCAGAGTATCTATAGCCCATTAGGATTTATATAATACAGATCATTCTGATTTAGAAGCGATAAATCAATACGAACGGTGTCTTCATGAGTTAATCTACTATGAAATCCGATCAATCACCTTTCATGTCTATAATGAAAAGAGAGATGCTATTGTCTCTATGACAATCATTTTGTTTATTATAGACAAGACCACTCTTTTTTATCAACAACGACCTGTTCTATACGTAATACAATATGCTTTGGTAATACGCGTGGCAATAGACATATTTGTCATCCGATTGAAACTGTTGATGGTCAATTGTGTCTTTTTTGGCTCTAACAACTTCGATCATTAGAAGTAGCACAGATCACTTCTCATCTATCGTTTCTGGTAGAGATTCGTTTTTTTCATTCTTTTATAGAACATCTGGATTCTGTAGATTAAACCAGGAGTAAAAGTAAGAATCGCTAAATGGAAATAACTGTTTTGATTCAAACGAAAATTGAGAGGATCACACAACCTGTGTGTTCGAAAGTCATTGTTGATCAACAGAGTCCTTTTTCCCTCTCGATTAATCGAAATATTTTAGTACCCATTTGTACACATAGCCGTTTAGCTAGTCAAAATTGTGTCAACGAATTTTTTGTGGAGAGTGACAACCTCGAAATATCTGCGATATAGTCACCGACTAATGAAAGTGATTTGGTTGTCATTACATCGAATCAAAAGCGTATTTATTACAGAAATGAATATGCAACTTTAGCAACTTATTATGACGCATTGAATTGTGATGATACAATAATCTTCGAGCAAGTACAGGGTGTTTGAAAAGTCACTTACCAAAAAAAATTTGAATATCTCCCCTACGGCTCGAGCAAACGAACTGATTTTTTTTATCAATGATGGAGGCATGTTCAAAGTTTATATCCATAAAGACATGTCTAAAGAGACGCTTTGTTAAGTATCATTATTGGTTTGAACAAAAAAATTTTTACTTTTTCACAGATAGGAAGAAAAAGCAATATACTTGACAAAATATCTCTCTAGACATGTCTTTATGAATATGAAGTTTGAACATACCTCTATCATTGATAAAAAAATCAGCTCGTTTGCTTGAGCCATAAAGGAGATATCCAATTTTTTTTGACAAAATGACTTTTCAAGATTGCCAAAAAGTTACACAACAGAAAAAAAAATCGATTATCTCCATTACGGCTCGAGCAAACGGGGTGATTCTTTTATCAATAATAGAGGCATGTTGAAGCTTCAGGTTCATAAAGACATGCCTAGAGAAATTCTTTGTTAATTGTATTGGTTTTTTTCTTATCTGTGATAAAATAAACATATTTTGTTGAAGTCATTCATGATACATAAGAAAGGTTTTCTCGAACCTTGCCCGTATGGGTTTACAGTGTCAACATGCCGCTATTATGGGTAAAAAAATCAGTTTGTTTGGTTGAGCTATAGCAAAAATATTCAATTTTTTTCTTGTTAAGGTGACTTTTGGCTCACCCTGTTCCCATCTGTGAAAAAGTAAAAATTTTTTTGTTCAAACCAATAATGATACTTAACAAAGCGTCTCTCTAGACATGTCTTTATGGATATAAACTTTGAACATGCCTCTATCATTGATACAAAAATCAGTTCGTTTGCTCGAGCCGTAAGGGAGATGTTCAAATTTTTTTTTTGTAAGTGACTTTTCAAACGCCCTGTATATTATAGTTTAATACATTCGATAGATAATTAGAAAACACACTGAAAAAAAAAGATTAAGCCTTAGTTTACTAAAAAACCTTTTAATGTTCAATTACGAAATGTAATATAAATATGTAGGAATTAAAAAGTAAGGAAGCACTGAATTCTTTTTTATTTTTTCTTAATATATGGATAATCAGATCTCATGTTTGGCATACGTATACTATACACCCACACTTAAAGGAATAATCCACTGTCAATTTATATTGATAAGAGTTTCTCAAACAATGGTCGAATGTCTCTCATGCATTTCTATATCTTTTACATAATTCTGCTGTTTTCTAATTAAGATCAATTCATTTTTTCTCTTGTATCTTGTTTTTTTGACTATTTTCATCTTTGATAAATCTAAAATAGCGTAAAAACAACGAGAGTAAAAATCATCTTGTACAGTTTAGTGGGAACAAGTCAAAAAATAAAAACACAATAGAACAAGAAAACTATATCAGAGTAGAAATAAAAATTTATCTGGTTTTCAATAAAGTTTTTCCAACAAGTGATCATCATAGATTCTTTCTCTAAGTATTGTTACATTGTATATGTAGCCCAAAATATGAGATCTGATTGTTATTATATCGAAAAAAATGACAAATAAGTTTGATTGTTTCCTTACTTAATTATATCTTTCTAGTCAACACATAATGTGTTCAAATCTCTATTCAATTTTTCATGAAGACTTAAGGTTTTATATATGATTTTCTTTAAAGTGTATGTAATATAATATATTTCATAGAATATTTCTTCCATTAAATTTTAATGTTGAAATAAAATATGACATTTCTTTCTTTGGTTTCTTTAAGTATTAAAACATTAAGAGATTTTAACATCTATAGAATAATTAATATTCATTAACGATAAAAATAAACATCATTTTCTACATAAGGGAGTTAGAAAAAAAAACATTTTGACTTTATACTAAGATTTTATACATTAATTTCTACAGAAAATGCGCTATTCATGTAAGTAAGAATTGATTTTTTGACAAAAATCTATGGTATTTTGCAGAGAGTGAAATCCATGTCTCCCCATTCCATTTTTATTCTTATTGAATATTACAATGTTTTATGCAAACTCAATATTAATTAAGAGGAAACGAGTCAATTCAAAAGATTTCTCACAATCTCTTAGTATCATCGATAAATAATATAGAAAAAACTTAGCAGAAAAAAATGTCAATGATTTTATTATATATTGAAGAAATCTTTGTAGTATTTAATAGATTTCAGTTTACATTCGTTTCTACAATCTATCAAATATTTTTAGTAGAATTTTAATACATTGATAAGAAAAACCAACAAATGCTCTTGTTTCATAAGTAACTTTAATTAGTTGTTAGAGAGTAACGTCCTTTTAATCATTGATTTTGAATAGAGTCTTATAAGTCAATCGATGATAAATAACATTTGTTAGTAAAGTTAGGTTCACTCACAGCTGTAATGTATGACAATGTATACCTCGGTGTTTTTAGATAAATACAACTAATGATAATGAAAGTATTGTATCTCACCAGAAAAAAACTTAAGCAGGTAGAAAGCGAGGAGGGCACTTTAAGGCATTTTACTGTCCAATAATTAAATAAAAATGTCTAACAAGTTTAATTTTCTTTCATTTCTCTTCATCAATGAAACAAATCTTTTTAAAAAATATCTAATTCATTATACATATGAAATCAACTGAAAAGTTAGACAACTAATAAATTAAAAAATAAATAAAGTGTAATCTTAAAGGATACAGAAATGATCTTTTGTTTAATAATCCAAAAAAACAAAATATTTAAAATAAATTTTATCTTTTTCAAATGATATAATGTAGATCAGAATTAAAATACAATCGGCTATTTCAACAGAAAAACTTAAAATATCTTCATCTTTTATTACATTTGTTAGTTTTGTTAAAAAAGAAATAATTATCTATTGTATTATTCCTCTCTTCATCATGAGTATTATTGGTGGATGTCTTGATATTATTGTTTTTCTTAGTCTAAAAACATTTCGAGAAAGTTCATGTGCATTTTATTTACTTATTAAATCAGTTCTCGATGTCATTTGAACTGTCGGAGTTATGTTACCTTTTATCATACGTTGGGGATTTGGAATAGATTGGGGATTATCATCTTTATTCTTTTGTAAAATAAGAAATGGCCTGGGCACAACATGTTCACTAGGTTCAATGATATGTTTATGTTTAGCTATTATTGATCAATATTTTTCTACTTGTTCTCATGTTCGTTGGCAACAATGGTGCAATATTAAACTAGCTCATCGTCTTACTGTAATAAGTACCATTATTTGGATTTTACAAGGAATTCCATATGTTATATTTTATGATCATATTATTTCATCTTCAACAAATGCAAAGATATGTGTGTCATGTGCTCTGCACATGATACATTCTTTTCTCTCTCATGTTTGTTTGTTTCCATTCACATTCCTCTCACTTGTCTTCTTGCTCCTCTTCGATTCCTTTTGTTCCTCCTCCATTCCTTTTGCTCCTCTTCCTTTGTTTGTTGCTCGGAGTCAGTGAGGATGTGTTGGAACGCATGTATACATCAGAAAAGGCGTTGGCAGCGGTAAATATATATTGTTCTGTTCTTGTGTGTATTTTCGGTGGTGTGCTTACACTCTTTTTTGTTTGGTTTTGGTTCGGTTATGGAATAAAGCTTTCATTCTTCACAATGTGTAATCACAAATCAGAGATTCAGTGAATATGTGGTTTATGGTCATTATTTTACTATTTCAAATATATTACCATTAATAACAATTGTATTTGGATTAATGACTTATTATAATGCAAGACATTTAAGTCGTCGAACAATTCCTATTGTTCGACGTGAATTAGACAAACAATTAACAGTAATGGTTCTGATTCAAGTTCTCATTAATTTCATTGCTGTATTACCATATGGTATTATCTATATGTTTGCAACTATTGTTGCAAACCAGAATGATCCTATATTTCAAGCCAGAAATGATTTGATAACCTTTATCAATGCAAGTTTTGCCTGGTTGAACTGTGTGGTAAGAATTCCATCGATAATAATCCATTCTATGAAGTATTAATATACTTCTGTTTTATCTGCTGTGTAATTTTAGACTCCATTTTACACATATATTTGTGTATCAAAACGATTTCGTCAACAATTAAAATATGTTTTGTTCGATAGGCACATCAGACGATGTCGACCGAAGAAAGTAGCTCCCATTCAAATACCACTAGAAATAACGACAAACTTCTAATAGGAAAGTCTCGCTTGCTATTTTCTCAATAAATATATTATTTGATGTTGTAAAGAACTAAATTGACAATAGACATTTCTTTTATACAACTATAAAAAGAAGCAAATGTTTCTGATGTCAATAAGACATTATCATTAGTGCTTAGAAAGAACTATATGTATACATATTACAAAAAATACTATTGTCCATTTCCTCTTATAGTGCTCATCACTTGTTTTGCTGAATAATTCAAGAAAGAAAAGAGCTAGAGAGTTGCAACTTTTATCAAGTAAAAGAGAAATCATGGTAACAATTTTTTTTCGATATTATATAAAGACAAATCATTTTAAAACCAATTACTTTTGCAAAACATTCTAAAAAAATGCACAAAAACTACGTATCATTTCAAAGCAATTTTTAATTTTAAGATGTGATTTAGATAGAAACACTTCAAATTTATACTTCATTTTGTAGGAATAATTGATTTTAGAATGATTTCTTCTTATATAATATCAGAGAAAAAGTTGTCCTGATATCTTCTCTTTCGATTAGTGAAAATCGCAGTTCTCCACTCCTTTCCATTGGTGAATTGTTTAAAAAATAGTAGAAAGGAATATGTTTTGAAACGGATAATAGTTTTCTTTTTATTTTGAATACGACAAAAAGAGGATAAAATTACGTCAATTTTTAAAGTGTTCGGACGAAAAAGAAAAGAAAAAGGAAGAAAATAGTGCATATGGTATTACATATATCTTCAGTTAAAAGCACTGATGATGAGATCTCGATGACATGGAAAACTTTATTTCTTTTTTATAGTTTAATAAAAGAGATGCCTATTATAAATTTTTTCAAATATTCTTTTTATGTGTTTTTCACTTAAGTGTTGTTTGTTCTTACGTACGCACTCTTTACTTACATTTTATTAGTTTCATTTGTAAGATTTGTATTAAAATAGATATTGAGAAAAATATCATCGCTGACAATATTCTATAGAATAGTATTGTCCTTGCTGAATCGAATCTAAGTATTTCATTGAAGAATCGATATGTTATTATTTCAATGACAATAGAATACAAAAAAGTTTATTCTGATACTTGTCTGCTGTTTAGTAGTTGTGAAATTATAAATATCATAATTGATTTCTACTAACTATCATATATGTCAATAATAATAAATGAAAAATGTGATGGATATTCAATTTAAAAACATGTAGTTTATTTGCAAAATTAACTCTACTGAAGGATACTCAACAATAAGGAGATTGTAGATTGAGTTATATTTCAAACGTAAAATTGTCATTCTCTCATAAACTTGGCAACTTTTTCTGATTAAGATCAACATATAAAATTAAAATTTGAAGAGTAATTTTCTTGCCGATTTTTCTCGCTCTCAGAAAAGTTGTGATGTGAATCTAACAAAAGATGAGTAACTCGTAGCGTAATGCATGTGTGTATTTAACATATATTAATACTGACAACGGTTTCATGATACTTAGAAGAAATCTGATATGATGAAATGCGATAGCGACAAATAGAGATGTTCCGATGATCAAAAAACAGGAGGATGGTACAATCTACTCAATATCGGTAAGTCATTTTCTACAGAATACAAGCAGATGACATATTTCTCTGGGAAAAATCAAATGTTTTCGATAGCACAGAGTCACACGATTCCTCACAAACATGCCGTCCACATACCTTTGCAACTAATGTATTAGTTTACCCTGGAAAACCGACAAGGACTAAAGTTATGAAAGAATTGCTGAAAACGAATAAAAAGCAAAAAACGATGTTTAATGAATTCTAATCGTGTCTATTTTTATGTGCCTGCTTAACTAAACACAGTGTTCTTATTGTCAGATACAATGCAAATAGAATACAGTATTCTTCTAATACCTTCTCGTTTTCGAATGGACACATAATCGGTTAGATAAAAATCTCTGTACATAATTGAAAGTTTTGCTTCTTTTTACTCTTTCAAATCATTTTTAATCTATACTCATGATATACGAGTTTTCTCGAATTTATAGTACTATTGTGTCAGTGAGTTTTAATTTTCTTTAGATAAAAACTGTACATCTCATTTTCCCCCCTTTTTCTACAAAGTGTTGGTAGGATGCGAACTGAAGGCGTTATATTCGGGTCATATTGATGATTTTTCAGTGGTGAAACGTAAGTCTTGCACTCAAATTTGACGAAACCGGAAGCCTCAAAGATAAAACGAAGGATGATAGAACCGAGATTGAAGCCGTATCATCCACAATTGCTACATGTTTTGAACGAAGACGATCTCGACAGACGTTGTGAATTTGACAGCATTCTTCTCAGCGTTTTAGCAGAAGACTCTTCCTTGCTTGATTGAACTGTTTGGACTGATGAAACAATTTTCAAGTTCAATGGTCATGCCAATAGACATAATTCCATTTAATACGCTATAGAGAATCGCCATACTATTATTACTCAAGCAATGAATACTCCAAGCATTACTGTGTGGGCTGAAATTTGAGTTGGAGATATCATCGAATCGTTCTTCTTTCATAATAACGTTAACGCAGACAGCTATCTTCAGATGTTACAAAAAGATATTGTTCCAACCATCGTGATTCGCTTGCACGATCACTAGACCTCACAGCAACCGATTTTTTTGTATGGAGTATGATCAGAGATTGTATATACGCGACGAATTCTCAAATTCTTCAGGCATTAAAAAACGCTATAATCACTCAAATGCGAAGTTTATCGTAGAAATTTTATCAAACCATTTGTCAATCAGTATGTGAGAGACTTCAACTTTGCAAAGATTTCGATGGTGAACATATTGAACAATATCTATAAAGAACTTCAAAATGAGAACACTCTACAAATGTACCCTTTTGTACGTGTTTTTTTCTTAGTCAGAACTTTTAGTAAAAGTTTCATAGGAATTCATATGCCTCCCTTTCTGCTGAACATTCTGTATTTGTATGCTCTTGGATCAATCAGTATATCTAAATATCCTTCATATGCTCAATCTTCTATTTCTCGTACCTGGTAAGTGTGTGGTATAAACCATCAATTTTTTCTGTAAAATAAAATTCAATATTTAAGAATATGTTAATTTGATCGATAAATAGGCAAGCTGATGTATAGTGCGAAATTTTCACATGCTTCAAAACATATATTAAAATAAAAGAACAGAAAACTTTAACACAATACGACTGATAGTATTAACGTAATCTTGAGAAATAATCGTTTTATTTTAGTCGAACGAACAGTATTTGCTTTGAAAATGAAAATATAAAGTCGCACTCATATATAAAAGTAAGGTATGAATATGCGAAATAGAGCATCTGTTGTTTTTTCAGTGTGCATTAAGACAAAAAGTAATTCTTCATCTTTCTTTCATTTTATACAAATATTTATCAAAATTTTTTAGACATTACAAAGTTCTTGAAAAAGAACTATTCTATCGGATAAACAGTAAGTTCATATTTTTCTAAAATGTATATTCCATCTAGCGAATGTCTAATATAACTGATTCCATCACATTATAGTTCATATTTTGAATTAATATTTTTCTTCTTCTAAGTAATATATAAAACTATCATAGAAGTATTTTCCCTATGTTACTTCTATTGTATACAACTTCCTTTCGACTTTCTCATCATCATAGACATGCATAAAATATCTTTCTCTCATATATCTTTCATATCAGGTATGTATTATATACTTGATAGAAAAAAATGACGTAAAATGAAAATGCCATAGAAGATAGCAGGTATAAAAGTATAAGTTGAGATATGCCATGACTAATAGCTACGACAATTCTTGTCTTGAAAATTAATCCCAAAGATAAGTAGTTTTTTGAATAAAACTCTTATCTCATTGAAATCTAAAAATTACAAAATATATCAGATGTTTTTCAGTTTTAAATACTTTATACATTCAGTGGAGAACTATGCGTTTATTGATACAGATTCCTCTCAAATCATCGTTTTCATATATTTGTGTACTACAATTAAAGAAATCACAATGATTAATTTATTTAACCATAGATCCATGTATTTAAGAACGTCAAACTATTGGAACTACGAACATATAATAACACTCAACCTGACAATTACCTTCTGGTTTTTTTCATCGATTATCTGTAGTTTGGTTAGAGTTTCTAAAACACAGAATATAAAACAAAAATTCGTATACAAAAGATATTTCATAAATTTCAGTCCCATTTCTACTTTTCTATTTATCTTAACTATCAATCTATTGTTGTACTCTTTCTATATAATAAAATTATAAAAGGCAGAATGGCACTTAAAGAGGAATTATATCCGTTCTTCAATTTTTTTTATATATTTTTCAAATGTAGAGATAAAATCCTACGTAATTCATAATTTGTCGTAGCAATAACGTGTTGGTTCATCAAAAAAAAATCCTTATGAATTATACAATTTTTCTTTACAACCTATAAAATTACAATAAAAAAAACGGAGACTGATGATCATCATATTGCTTTATATAAAGGTTCGTATCGTATTTAAAATACTTTCAATTGACACTGAATTTATTATGAAGTTGTATGAAGATCATGAGTACAACTTATTCTCACCAAACGACACGTTTTGATGCATAGTTTTATATAGATACTAATCATCTATTCGTAGTTCCTGCATAGTTATGTAGCAACGAAATAGAAATACACATTTTAAAGGTTATTAGTACTATTAAAAAAGGATCGATATGACGTTTCAAAAACTTAGTCAAAGATTACGAGAATCTGAATTGTTTTTTATTTTTATCGTATAAAAGTAATATATTATTCACGCACACGAATTTGAACTTAATCGATTAGAGAAAAAAATTAAACGTATGTAAAAATGTCGAAGTCTTTAACTTATCGTCTCTTTTTGATAAATTCGTATCACATATTAGCAATCGATGTTTAGTAAAGTGATTTATTTTGTTTATGTTTTCATAGGTATTAAAACTGAAACAAATATGTTGCTATTGCTATTATTAGAACTTACATTTTCCATTCTTTCTTTCCATATGTTTACGATAACATATGGTTCTTCGATGCCATGGCTTCATGTTGTTCAACCAAACTTGGCAGCAGGTAATACAGCTGTTAGTTTCAATATAGTTCTTGGATTTTAGCAATTGAGTAATCATTCCACTATTATTTTAGTTTTTTCACTAATTTCAATGGAGCTATCTGTGTAGAAAGCATTTTTCCTTTTGAAATTGAGAATCTAAAACATTCTAAGTCTTTCCAAAAAGGATTTCTTTATAACTACTCAAAGTTTCAGATCTCCATGACAAAATGGATATAGATTTGCTTTTGACATGAACAATCGTACATACAATAAAAAACTTAGTCCGAAAAAGAAATTTTAATTTAATTCAGCAATTATTCATGGAATATTATTCAATGACTTTCTCACCTCAATAGAAATTTGAACAAAAATGCTGAGATAAAATTACAATGGCATGTTAATATAGTGATTGACAAGATGGGTTTAAAGCCAGCGCAAATAATATTTCGATGTCTGATATATTGATAGAAGATAGAAAAGTACAAAATCATATCAGGATTAGATGATCATGTAGAAATTAGTAATCGACTCGTTCTTTTGTGGAAATATTTGTCTATTATATTCATAGGAAGGAGTATTAAGCATTTATTTTTATAAAACCTTAAAGTATCTAAATCATTTATATATGTTTCATTTTATTTCTGTTCTACAAAGGTCATTATGGTTATATTGCTGATGAATATGACCGTCATGTAATATTACGTGGTGTTAATGTTGAAACAGAACAAAGAAATATTCCTGCTGATCAAGATAGACCAATTGATCCTTTATTATATAATGGTCAATGCCCATCTAATAATTATATTTATCAAGAACCTCCAACATGTGGAATAGATTATGGCAAAGGAATGTATAATATGAGTGATGAATGGAATAGTCATAATGATTTTGCTCAAATAAGAAGATGGGGGTTTGTTTTATTTATTCTTAAGAATATTCTGTTGAATCAAAACATTATTTTCTTTTCCTATTTTATAGTTTTAACGTTATTCGATTATGTTTAAGTTGGAGTGCATTAGAACCAACACCGGGAAATTATAGTGAAATGTATTTACAACGTGTCGAACAGGTATTATTATTGTGACACTAAAACTAAGATGATTGATTTAAAATGTTTAATGCCTATATTTAGATTGTTGAATGGGCATCAGAACAACAAGTTTATGTTATTCTTGATATGCATGAAGACTTATATTCTCGTTATATAATTGGCGATAAAGAACATGAAATTCCACCCTATTTAACAGCATCAGATGGACAAGATGGTGCTCCTGAATGGGCAGTTATGACTGATGGTTGGCCAGCATTAGCCTTGTTTGATATTGGAAATTTAAATTTAGCAATGATGAAAGCATTTGATAATTTTTATAATAATTCTATACCACCTAATTCTACACAAGGAAATGCACCTGGACCAGGCTTACAAGATCACTATATTGGAGCTATTGCTTTTCTAGCAAAAAAGTTTGTAAATAACAGTGCAGTTTTAGGATATGAGGTAACTATTTGTTCTTATTCCATTGAAAATTAAAGAATACTCATTTTGAGTTGAAATAAATGCTGTCACAGATACCATAATCGTCATTGTAAATCCTTAACTAATGAATGCTGAAAACTATAAAATAATAAAAAAGTTCCACTGATCTTTAAGTTTAAATTGAATGTTATCCTCTTATGCTAGAAAAATAACAGAACTATGAATTAATCTAAAAGATTTTGAGTGTTGATACTTTCGAAATTGTGATCATCGTATTTTCGATGAGGCTTTTGTTTCTCTGTACAATGAGCTACGTAAGAAGAATACGTGGAGTAAATGCAGAAAATCTTTAATTATTATTCGTATATCATACTTTTGTGAAAAATAAGACTTGATTTAATAATGATGGTACCAAAAACCCTTCCAGTTTGATCATTTGTATATTTAATACTTGAATAATTAAACTCTTTCTTTGTATTAAAGCAAAATTCAGATACTTTATAATTGGGACATTAGTTCAACCGTATTACTCTAACTCATGTATTCATTAGTACTAAGCTTATCTTGCGAATAGTATGTATCCTTTGCTTTGTCAGTAGTTAAAACATATCACCTCTATTAGCCGTTAGAATTATTACATTTTTCTTTTAAAATACTAACTGAAAGATCTTTTGATTATTTATTAAATAGATCATAAATGAACCACAACCTGGTACACATAGTGATCAGTATACATTTGCTAGTAATTATTTATATCCATTTTATAAGCGTGTTATACAAGCTATAACTGGTGTTCGTGATGATTTACCTGATTGTCCAAAATATGCTCCAACAGGAATAAATTGTTCTTATCTAAATTTAGGAATCAATGATAAACGTCATTTATTTTTTGTTGAACCAACTGCATTTCGAAATTTACTTGATTTTAGTCCTCAACATTCAGTACCATTTACATCATATACAAATATTGTATATTCTCCTCACGTTTACACGCATGTATTTACAATTGATAGTATATTACATTTAAATCAATCAGAATATCCACCATCATTCGAGTATGTTTATGTGATAATACAAATTAAATAAAGTAAAACTTTTTAAAGATATTCTCTTGTCAAGAATGTTGGTTTTTCTCAAAGATATCCAAATCTAAATTTGATTTCGGAGTTTTCTTCGATAGTATGGACGTATTCATTCTCTGTATTAGTTAATGAGCAGAAATGCCATACATAGACGCAAAATGATCTGTATATCATTGTGAAGTCGCAGTGCACTCATCAAAATTTAGAATACCCTCTACTTTATTCTGTTAAATATTCAACTTGTGTGTGCTAACTCAAGAATAGTTATACAAAACCTATTCAATAATATATAGAACCATGAAATAAAGCGAGTTTCATTATTGTTCTAGTTTTGCGTATGAATCAGCATTGAATGAGTCCGTTGGTTTACAAAGTGCCGTTCTAGTTACAGAATATGGTTGTGGTACAGATGCAGATGAAACATTATTAGTTCCAACTATAGAATCTCAAGATAAAGCGATGATATCTGGACTCATATGGCCATGGAAAAATAATTGTTTTCAGGAAGGTTGTGAAACAAGTTGGAGTTTATATGATTCTGGTTCACCAAATGGTACATTTCCAAATCAAAATGGTCCTGAACGTCCAAATCGTGTACGAATATTATCTCGTATACATCCACGTGGTGTTATCGGACAATTACAACAATACTTTTACAATACAACAACATCATCATTTATAATGACTGTTAATTGTATTAATAAAACTTTATTATTGTCAACTAATGAAACAATAGTTTATATACCAAGACGATTAAATACTTCAGTAATAAATGTGACTGGTGAAGCTACATTAAAAAATATAATTATTAATCCAGATCAAAGTCGCTTAGTTGTACTAAATCCAACATGTAATGGACAATATCATTTATTTGTTGCAAATACTACGAATAAAATTCGTGAATTATATCCACAAACTGTTAAAAATAATAATTCAAACAGAAAATCAATTAATCATTATGAAACAAAACAATTAATGAAAAAAGCTTATGAATTATTTCACCTTTTACATACTGCTGCCGTTAAAATTGGTGAAACATTTGCTGCAATGTCGTCCAATTCTGTGAACAAGGTAAATATATGTCTCAATCCAAGCAGATGTAAATAGCTTCAGAAGATTTCTTTAAGAGAGAATTAACTAAAGTAGAATGCTAACTAAGAATGTAGTAGATTAGAAATAATCGTTAGAAAATGTTTGAAGCTTCCACTATAGTTTATAAGATTCGTTTCTAATCTATTTTTGAAAAGTTGCTATATTTCGATAATTATGAACTTAAGTAAGTAAATATTATGACAGAAATGGTGCACCAGTGTTATCTCGTAATTTAACCAAATCAATTTTTGATGACTCACGAATTTTTTACGACACGTTTAGTTCCAGATGTGGTCTTTATGGTACAAATATATTTGTATACAATCAAATAGGTGCTTTCTGTCATCAGAATTTTTTTAAAAAATCGAGTAATCGACCTGATTTTTTTTAATTTTTCTGAGACTCAAATTTTATCATCAAAACACTTCTAACTTTTTGAAACTAAATATTTCAAGCAAAATTCTAAATTGAAAAAAAAAAAAAACACAGAAATTCAATTGAAAATATTCAAAGTAGAATTAGCAGCAATACAACAAGAATTAAACACTTCCAAGAGCTAAACAAATTCATTTTCAAAATCATAACTTTGCAAATGATAATAATTTATAAATAGTATTTTAAGAAATCATTCATATAGATTAATATATGATCTTAAAAACTAAATTTGTTTATTTTTTTAATTTAGTTTACGACACTGCAGAATGCTGTTGAAATCAATATGAAACATATAATGCCGCTATTGCATAAGTTTCATAAACAAGTTTAATATTTATTATTGTTATTTTAATTAATCGCTAAATTATTTAATTTATTTTCGCCATGCTGACTCTTCTGAAAATGATTACCTTAATTAATACTATAGTTTATTTCTAAATACCTAAACTGTTTTTTATACAAGGCTTATGCTAACTTGTATGGTCTGTCATTGTATGTCTTTACAAAATAAAAGAAGTAATGACAAATATTTGGGCCTTCTTCCATGTTACACTTTACTATTGTTGTTTCTGTCTATCTGAATTAGATTTGCACGATTCTACCAGAATCATTTCGATAATTAATTTATTCATTACTAATTCTATATAATAGTTAAGTGAAATCGAATTCATTCAGAAGTCATGAAACGATTAACTTAGAATATTCTAAGATATCACTGAAATTTATATTATTGAAACGAATAAAGATACATTGCTTGAGTGTGAATCATTTCGTGTACTTTTAAAACACATATTACATCATCATATAAAATAATATCTCTCTTGTTCGACATTGATCGTGACAAAAAGATTGATTTTAGTGTATTTTTAATTGCCAAAGTATTGAAATTTGAAAAGATTCTGACTGAAGTGTTGCAAATACTTATTCGATATGCAAGTATTTCTAAATGTGTCTTACACTGAATATTAACAAATTAAAATAAAGAGAACACTATATCGAATTATTATGTAATTAAAATGAAGAGTGTATACTTGAGGAGAAATTCTTAATGTAAAGAGATAACAAGAAAAATGAAGTCGGGTAGTTGAAATCAAAACAAGACAATTTCTATGAATAACATGATAATATTCAATGATTTTCCTGGAAATCTAACTAAACCCAATTGTGAACGCGCGCAATCGATTCTATATAAAAATGCTTTTAAACGCAACGCATATTGGTGACAATGTGCCTTATTTTTCGGAGATCCAAATGATGTTTTGGAAACGACATTTGATTGCTTATAGCTGGTTCTTTTTTGGAAAAGTTATTTTTTATCCAGAAAGAAATGACTAATTATTTCAAAAAAAATGTTCGAAAACTGTATACAAAATCATTTGTCATTCCGATAACATTTTGTTTTTTGGCATATGATTTAATTTATTTTGTTCTTCATATATTAATACTAAATTCATAAGATACACATTTTTCTTATCAATTTCACGTTTGCGAAAATCTGATGGAGCATGAAAGAGTAGATTTACATTTTCAGCTTTTATTTCAAATAATTATTATCAGTATAACTGAAAATCAAATTTTATTATGTTAAAGCAATTTTTGGCCATTTTATATACTTATTTTTCTCATGTTTATCAACTATATTGATCAAAAACAAAAAAGATAATAATCAATCTCACATATATTGAACACTTGCTTTTTTTTCAAGCTGTTAAAAACAACGAAATTCAATTGTCAACCAATTCACAGTTGAGGATGATACGCATGATCATGTGAACACAAACAACTGTTAAGAAATTTGTTACATATTTTCTCAAAGTATCGATAATCTGTTAATTAGATCAATTAATGTTTACAGTATGATCGATTTAAACAAAAAAAACACTTTACTCTAGTGTTTTTGTTGTCCATGCTAATTTTAATAATGAATGTGAAATATCAAAAATTTCTCCTGCACAATCAATTTTGAAATTTAATGATTTAATATTATCACCTAATTGTATATTACCAGTTGATGTTGATAATACTTTTGATTCATTTACAATTATATTCGGTTGTAAACCAATTGATGTCAAATGAAAAATTGATTTTAATTGTTCTAATGAATGTTTATATCTTTCTAATGAATAACCTTGACAAGATAATTGATGTTTTATATTAATCATTTCATTTAATTTTTCACAAATATATTCTCCTATTGCTAATGATGATGTTAAACCAGTTGAACGTATTCCACCACAACATATCCATTGTAAATCATTATATGATTGTATTTGATAATCCGAGTATTCGGTAGCTGGTCGTATTCCTGCATAAGAACCAATATGTTGATAATTTAATTTTGTAAATGTTGGAATTATTTCAGTTACTTTCTCATATAATTTATTATTTATATCAGATTTAATTGGTGCTCGACATCGATCATGTTGTGTTTCAGCTGTTGGTCCAATAATTATTTGATTATATAAATTTGGATATACAATAATACCTTTAGTAAATTTCGTTGGTATTGGTAAAATAATTGATTTTATAGGTGGTTGTGATGTATAAGATGAATAAACAGAAAATTGTCCTATACGTGGTTGAATATTAAATATAGATGTGGAAGAAATTTGTTGTTGAATACGAATTTGTTCAAGATAATCACCATATAATCCAGCACAATTAATAACTATTCTACTTTTAAATTGTCCATTATTCAATATCCAATAATTATTTTCTGAATCATATTTTCCATCTATTATTTCTGTATTCATTTGTACATATCCACCTAATAATTTACTTTGTATATATAGAATTAATGGTAATGTAAGAGAATCAACAATACATTCATCTGGAATATATAAAGCACTTAAAGCATTTGAACGTAAATGAGGTTCACGTTCGTATAATGTAGCAGATGATATTTCTTCTATATCAATTATACCATTCTAAAAGTGAATAAAAATCTTATATTTATAAATCTTAGAAAAGTAAATGATTTACTTGATGTGCAACATCAAGAATTTGTTTAAGTATCTCTAATTCATCTGTTTTCCATGCAATAAAATAAGCACCAATCTTTTTAATTGGTAATTGAATATCTTGAGCAAATGTATGATATAATTCATAACCACGTTTTACTAATTTTGATTCTAATGTTTGTGGTATTGTATCAAATCCTGTATGTAATATTCCACTATTACCAGAACTTGCACCAGTTAATATTTGGGAAGATTTATCCACTAATAGAACATTTTTATAACCATTTAATGTTAATTGACGAAAAACTCCTAATCCTACGATACCTCCTCCCACTATTATTATATCATATAACGAAGTCATATCTTTAGAATGAAATAAATATAAGAAAAAGATGATATAAATATAGATAAATAATAATGAGATAAGGCGAATAAATATTTTCTCTTTCTCTTTTCTTATTGTTGATATAAAAGAGACATGTCACAATAAGAATTGCTTTGTTGGTTAACTTCTCTAAGAAATTCGATTGATGTTCAGTTTTATTTCCAATATAAACGAAAACAAGCTCAATAGATAATGATTAATCTGAATAATTATTATCATCTTAAAATTCTTCACTTTCAAACTAATTAGTTACGCGCAGTGAATGCCCAAATTTTGTATTCCAGATTTTCATTACTTACTTCATTGTATTAAAAAAACGAAGCAAACGAAAAGATACAGCGTGAAAAGCTCTACAATTTACTAAGAACAATTATAAGACAATAAGATGAAAAAAAAACAGATTCATCATGCACTTTAAAAGAATTCATTTCCACGCAGGCAAAATTTGATTGCTCGAAGTAAAGCCGATTTTGAGAATAACAAATGCATTTATTAAATAATCAGACTTATGTAAATTATACAACTTCCCACGCTGTATCTTTTCATTTGCTTCGTTTTTTTTAATATAGTGAAGTAAGTAATGAAAATCTGGAATACAAAATATGGACATTCACTATGCGTAACTAATTATTTTGAAAGTGAAGGATTTTATTCGATATTTCTTTTTATTTTTTTTAATATTTTGAAAGTATATGGTTTTGTGGAAAATTTCAAGGTTCATTTTTTAGTAAGAAAAATTTTTTTATCATAAGAGAAAATAAGGAAGAAATCTCTAAAATACAAAGACTTTCATTTATTTTGGGCCACCTGTTATATTAGTCGACCAACTAACAATTCCAAAATAAAAAGTAATTTTCCAACTTTTAATCGTGATCTTTTATTTTCTTATTACTACAATAGAAAACATATTCGGTTGCAAAACCAATATCTTCAATTTGGTCTAAAACAATTTTTATAAAATACATCAAATGTGATTTTATCGAGCATTTTTTTGTATTATCATTTTTGCTTCTTTTTCAATGCATTTTATTATGATAATGCGAATATGTTTCTAAGTATTTTTATATCTTTAGATGACATATTAATTAGAAACAGCGATAACTATTTCTAAGGTGAAAAAGTAGATATTCTTGCGAGAAAGATGAGTGTTCTTGAGAAAGTTCGCAAATAGAAACTTGTCATAGTCAAAATATCAAGAAATAGGAGATATGTGAAGATGTTACTAATAGAGGAAGAGATCAAGGTATTTATAAATTAGTTTTTTAATTTTAAAAGTAATAATAGTACACTTTCATTACGGTTGAATATCTTTGATATAAAAACTACGCAGCAACAAAATCCTTTATTAAGGAAAAAAAATGATTTTCTGTCATACGTTTTTTAAAAAGTCATGAGTAGATAGAATCATCGCGATTACAGAGCAAATAAAAGTCAGTCCTCATATTTTTCCTACAAATACTATATGGCACTACTCAGATGAACTGTATAGGACTAGTCAAAGATTCTTACTTCTCTAAACTATAGCTATTTTTAAGAGTTAGACAGCTGAAATTCTGTAGGCATATACTCTATGACAAACAATGATCGTAAGTCTCACTCACGTTAAATTTGCTTTTGTAGGAATAGAGTTATAGTAGATTGCAATTATAATCTTTGTGGATCTTATAACTCGAGAAAGGATAGGACTGTTAAGTCAATCAATATCTTATTGTATAATACTCTGTTCCAGCTATGTGAGATATAAATTTCATTAAAGGTCATCAAATGATTGAAAATTTGTGATCATTTTACTATAATAATCTGTATGCAGAAAAACTCTGCGAAAGTTTAATGGGTCCACTTGAAATGTTTAGCCGATATTTTCTCATAGTTGTCCATTATTTTCTGAAAGTTTCAAAAGTAAATATGGTACTAGGAGAAAATATCATACTGATGAATATTGAGTTATTGTCAAGATTGCAGAGAAGCAAAAGTTAAAGCAAATTTATTTACTTTCTTAGTGACGATAGAATATATGTTTGCTTTTGAAACTTTCACAGAGTTTTTCTGTAGATCTATCATTATGGTAAACTGATCATAGATTTTCAATGGCTTGACGAACTTTAATGAAATTTATAGTTCAACCTAGCCTGAACAGAGTACTACATAATACGATGTTGGTTGGCTTAAAAAATTTTTCATTCCTTGAATTATAAGATCTATAAGGATCATACTTACAGTCTGATACAAGCCATTTGAATCCACATAATTTTTTTACGCAAAAGTTTATATAAGAAAATAATTAAGTTTTACAATAATTAGCATAGAATCAATTAGAAATACTGATATTTTATCAAGACAGTTGAACAAGTTCTTGACAAGATAAAATTGTCTATTCGATGTCAATTAACCTCATCGTTACAGCGACCAATGCAGCAATGAGCCTTTTTGAGCATTCGCTTGTTGACCTCAAACATATATAAAAATGGATTTAGTCCCGTTTTATCGACAAATTAAGAATAATTAGTTAATTCTTCCTTTTCATCGACATTTTATTCAACAATAACACAAACATAACGAAAATCATCATATAATAATCAGTATTCTCCTTTGCTATTTCAATGATCGAAAACATTTTGGTGTGGGTATATGTTGTTCAGTGACCCGCATAAGCAAATATATATGGATCTACAAACAAAGGCATTAGATTTATTCTTTATTTCTAAAAATTTGTCTAATATATGTCGGAATATTTCATATAGATGTTTTCCTACAAGCCAGGTTATTTTATATTTTAGTTTTTTCTTATATGTTTTAATGTATACTGATTACAATGGATTTTTCTTTTTCTCTTGTACGCGTCTATATATATATATGTTCGTTTGTATCCTTTAAAGTGTCGTTCTTCTTTTTCACTCTCTTCAGAAAAGTGTCGATGAAACGCGAAGATACCATAAAAATGGCGCACATTATAATATGTTGTTTAGAGCGGTGTCTTGGCTTTTATCTCTCTCTCTCTCTCCCTTGCTATTCTTCTCTTGTTCTTTGATAATTTGATTTCTTTGATCTTATTCTATTTTCTACTTCTGAAAAAATGATGAGTATCGAGAAGATGAGATAGTTAGTTGAGGTTAAGCATCGTAATAAACATTTTGTTAAAGTGAATGTTATTTATTCATAGAATTTTATTAAAATAAATATTTCGTCACATAAAGATCAATACAGAGAGAGAAAAATAGTTACGCATTTTTCATAATTTCAGGTAACAAGAACTTAAAAACGAAATTTGTTAGCGTTTCCTTGAGAGTTGAGCAAAGATTAGCATTATGGACGAAGTGTTTGATGTAAAAATTATTTAATATATTTGTTTTAATAAAACTCGGTGAATAAATAACATTCGCTTTAACAAAATGTTTATTATGATGCTTAACCTCAACTAACTATCTCATCTTCTCGGTACTCATCGTTTTTTCAGAAACAGAAAATAGAATAAGATGAAAGACGAAGAGAAGAGAGAATGTGTTAATTGAGGATTTCCTCTCATAGAGAAGCCAGAAAGAAGAAAACCAAGAGAGAGATGAAAGTCTAGACACCGCTCTTAGCAACAGATGACATAATGTGTCCATTTTTATACATGTACGTGGCCAACGAGCGAATGTTAAATAAAGCTCATTGTGATCAAAAAAAAAATCATAGTACTTTATTTAGTCTTAAAAGACAAATGACTATTTAATCAAGAAGTCTTTTAGTTATTAATGTAGAACGATATCAAAGATACAAAATAATAACATTGAAATATAGTTTCAAGAAAAATAGAAGAATTTGAGACGACTGTTCCAAAGTATACTTCTCTACTCTCTAATCATCTTCGCCTAAATGTTGAAGAATAAAAGTATGCAGGAGAGGATGCCCCCTCTCTGCTTTGACTTCTTCGCGCCACCACTGAAGGTATATGATTTTAGCTTTCCAAAGTGAATATATTGAAACTGACAACGAACTGTTTTTAGATGTAGATAAAACATCTGAGTGACTTTCATGTGCTAGCGTAAACATTTGAACTTAAGATAAATGAAATTTTAAGAGCTCGAAGTTACTTCGAAAATAAATGAAGAAACCTCAAATCAGCACTCATGTATTAGAATGATCAAAAATATTAAAGATAATTTTTTTTGTCTCAATTATAATACTTGAAACAGAAATTTATTTTCGATTTTGACTAAATATTAAGGAAACAAATTTCTTGTTTGACATTAGAACACTTTTCACTTATTCTCTATCGTACAGTTCGAAATTGTTTCAATTATTAAGGTTTAGATAAATATATTTTTTGTATAGAATTATTAACATTAATAGTCTATTTCAAATTGAAATTACCAGAATGAATAATTCGTCATCAATCAATTTTGAATCAATACAAATTGATACAATAAAAAATCAAATTCTTTCTTCTTGTGGTATTATTTATCTTGTATTTGGTAGCATTGGTACAATACTCAATTTATGTGTATTCACTGATCCAGCTCATTGGTCTTTCTCACCATGCATACCTTATCTATTTGCATCAACTTTAGCTACAATACCACTCATGTATATAGCCATATTATCACGTATTGGTATTGGTTTTCAAATAACTCCATTCTATTATATTTCCATTTTATGCAAGCTTCAAGTTTATATAGCCAATGTTTCAGTTAGTCTTGTCATCTGGTACATGATTGGTTCTTGTTTGGATCGTTATTTATCATCATCTAGAAACGCTTTGACACGAAGAATGAGTTCGTTACGTAATACTCGTCGAATAATATTAATTATTACATTTTGCATATCACTTGCTTATGCACAGATATTCTATTGTTTTGAAGGAGGTCTTTTCATGGCTGGTGCACCTTGCTCAGCTAAGAATACAGTATGTACTGTTATTGATACCAGTCTTCTTTTTTTCATTCAATTTCTCGCACCGCCTTTACTGATATTTTACTTTGGTATAAACATTTATTTAAATGTTCGCCAAATGAAAAATCAAAAGGCAATACTAGCAATTTCTTTTACTCAACCAACACAACCACGAAACAATCAAAAAACAGATCGAAGTATATTACGTATAGTACTTGTACAAGTGTCTTTATCTCTTCTATGTTCATTGCCTGTTTTTGCATATCGATTGTATTCAACACTTACATTGACAACAAGTAAAAGTAGTGTACGTCGTTCAGTGGAAAATTTAATTTTCAATGTCACTTTAATGATCTATTATTTTGAAAAAGTATGTTCATTTTATATTTATACTATAACTAGTCGTCATTTTCGAAAGATATTATGGAATTTTATCACAACAATTCGTTTTGGTAATATCATTGCACCTGAACATTAAAGATGATTTGATCGTTGTCATGTATCAATGTGGTTATATCTTAGTGAATATCGAAACACTAATATTTTAAAATAAATAATTACTTTAAAGACATGTTAATCTTCAAAGAGACTACAAAATATTTACAAAGAAATAGTCAAGATCATCTTTTATAATCTTGATATCAAATGTAATTAGTTTTGAGACAAAGATGAATCTCTTGAAAACATTTGTCATATGATTTCGTCATGGCCACAATATCAGGAAATGGGAAACATGAAGATAATCTCAATGGTAACAAAACGAAGAGTATATTTAATAATTAACTTTTTCATTTTACAAGGAAAACTAAGAAATTCTTATTAAGAGAGAACTTCTTTGATTCATCATACTTCCATTGGAAACATCTCCCCATTATAGTAGACACGACATAATAAATGATTGCTATGGTCTATCATCGTTTTCTTTTACCTAAAGCTTTGCTGCATATATACATCTATCAATGTACAGTAATAACAATATAAAAAATTTCAAGTAACACAACTCTTAGCTTATAAGAATATGTGAGTTCCACATTTTAGCCCCAAAGGGGCTGCGCTGACAAGCTTTTTTATTCGAATTAACTGAATATTTGTTTAAATAGATAGAAACTCATGGTGAATTGAATGGAGACATTCTCGAGATTTTCAGAGCATCTTCAATGGGTCTTTGGAAATCTTTCCCGAAAATAACATAGTTTTGTGATATTAATCGATATTTGACGACCTTTGATGAATAGATTAATCACTCTTTATGCTTGGTTATAAAATATGAAGAGAGACATGCAGATTAAAAGTACTGAAAATGGGGAAAATGTATTCATTAATTTCCGTGAATGTTTTTATGTGGTATTCTGCGATGTGATTGAACTGATATTTTGCAAAATTAACTGAAGAATAGTTTTAACACACTAGCATATGTTTGACCTTGAGAATATACTTCGATTGAACACCAAAACCGGTGAAATAATTTTAATGCAATATTTCGTTTGACAAAATGTATATGAGAATCCACGATTAATTTTGTCATTTCTTCAAAACTTTGATCTATACGTGAACGAACGAGTGGCTTTCGATTGAACTAAAAACCCACAATTAGGTTTAACTCACAATGATATTTAGGGCAGTATATAATCTTAACATAATATTTGTTCGCCAACATCTCAAGTTTTGTAACCTACACAACAAACATTTAAAAAATAAAATCTGAACTTTCTCTTTCTTTTATGTTTTTTTTAAAAAATCTCAGAACTTTTTGTATGACCGAAGTATTTAATTGAACAGAAATTCCAATATACCGTAAAAAAAGTAATAATAAGTGATACAACTTTCATCACATATAAGTTGTACATCTTTTTGAAAAAACATTATTTCGACGTGTGGAGAAATGATATTTCCGTCTATTAAATTTGATGCATAATATTTTGTCATGTGGGTACGGTTCATAAAATTTTCATATTTTAAAGATATGAAATCCATAATCATGACGGACAACATATATTATACCTCTCTTATGTCTCGTACATTTGAGGCGCGGATTGTGTTGCTGATCCGCAATCTTCAAGAATTATGTACATGCAAGTTTTCAGACCCACAAAATCGTATATTGGCTGAGATCTAAGGAGGGACCTACTTTGGTCAAGTAGTATCCAGACCAGGCTTTGGATCGTTGGAAGTCAAAACAGAAAGAAAAAAAATCACAAATAAGTATAATCATGCAGATTGCAATTACATGAGATCTTTTATACAAAAATCTATTCAGACATTTCGTCTTGATTCCTAATTTAAGATTAGATATGAATATTTCAGAGTGATGATTTATATATCTTAAAAAAAATATCTATGCTGTTCATATTCTCTGAGTGTACTTATCTTAGGATAATTATTGTTCTTCACTTTACGAGCATCAGCAAACAAATTTTTATAGAAATCTAATTGATGATTATTTAGTGCTCTAGGCAAAACAATCGATAGATAAATATACTGATGAATTCGTACATATATACATACATACATACAGTACATCTTTTCGGAAAATCTACTACGAAAAATGATTTTCTTCTATTTGATCATCTGTGCAGCATTGGCTTTTCATGATGTGGTCAAAATTGATGGTCATTTTCTTCCTGACAATAATGATCTTTTCATGACAGAAGATAAATTTCGAAACGCAGTGGATCAACTTCGGCAACAAAAATAGGTATACAAGATCTTCCTGTAAAAGAAGTAATGGAAATATCTGTCAACAAACTTGATCCAAATCTGAAACAAGAATTCTATCGAGTTTATGAACGCCTTAATCCAGAGCTTCGCAACAGTATTGACTACATATTCGGCCTTCTGACACTCAAATCACTAGAGAATTGTCCATATCTTAAAAAGCCGTACGAAGAAGGAGAGAAAAATTTTTACAAACTATTGAACAGAGCGATGCGGCCGGTGTTCAATTTGTTCCTACTTGGACGCGACAAGAAAGACAAAGAAGTTTTCGAGAAAGTACAAAAACAAATTGAAATAAATGCACCTGCACTATGTAAAGAGATAGGAAAGTAGTTATCCAACCGAAATATTAAAACTTTGACACTATATTCACACATTGTACTCGTTCAGTTTTTTTTATTCCATCAAGATAAAATAAATCCTATATATTCTTTATGATATAAAACAACGTCATATGAAAAATTCTAGGTTTACTTTGAGATCATGGTTAGAATGCCATCGAGAGGATATAAGTGTAAAACTTTACATTCAAAACGCACATCCTCATTCACTCATCGTTTTTGTTTGCGAAAGCGATGGTAACATTCGATCAATGTTGACAGTGTGTATTTTTGTTTTTTCAATAATACTTTCTCGCAAATTTCGAAGTTTGTTAAAGTCACTTTTAAAAATGTTTTCGGTACAGTCTCTATTGTTCAAACACTACCTGTCTAAAACTAGTAGCCAATGTGAAACAGATATCGATCGCCTATTTCTCTTCTCTCCTTCGCTCTGTATGTCATTGTAGTTATTTTGCAAATCATGATCAGTACTGATTTTATTAATAAGTTAAATAAAAATAGATCTTTGACTATCTTTTTAGTAAATTATATGCCTATTATCACAATAGGTCTAAACATTATAGGATAACGTCAAGATAACCAACTAAATATTTATGTTTTGAGGAGATTTAAGATTTTGATATATTAGTGTTTGTCATGGTTCTGGTGATAAAAAGGCTACTTTCTTATGACACGCATTGATCATTTCACACCTATACCTAAAAGATAAAGTCAAAAGTGCATCAAGGATCAGGTTACTTCTTCAATAATTATACTCATGTAATTTTTAACTGTAGAAAATAGTCAGATGTATGTTCTCACATACAAGTAAATAGCGATATTAGATTGAAATTCTGATTTATATAATAAAGAGTATGAAAAACGCGAGAATATTTGTGTAAGCGTGCTCTCAAGGGTGATTCTAATGGAATAGGACTTGGGGCTGGTGTGGGACAAGGTAAACAACAAACCAAGATAAAACAAAAAGTTAGCAGTCGTCTGTTCATCGTGCGTTCAACAACTGATGGCAGAGTTGTAACCGGTCCATTTTTTCTCACATTTCCATTGGTCTACAACAAGAAATATATGGCGCTATAGTCGTTTACATCTATAGAGTTGCTAAACGATGAGCATGTGCTATTTCTTTTTCGAGGAAAAAACAGACATCTACCCAACACTTGATTGCTTATGTGCAAATCTTGAATTTTTTCACCTAGACTTTAGCAAAAAGCTAAATTTTTTTTAAAGACACGGATCAGCCTTAAATCTAGTCTATAGCAAGCCACTAATGAGATTACTTGTGAAGTTTATATCAAGTGACACTGTTGTAACTGTACTGCTCAGGAAATAAAATAAATCTCCGTTAAAAAACTAAAAATATTTAGATAAATTAAAGAAAATAAAACTGATAATTCTTGAAACAATACAATTATTTGGATACTTGCACCTAACTTTGCTGTTGACAAGTTTAAGAAAAAACTGTAAAAAAATTGTAAAATTTAGTTTTCGACTGTGAATCCTGAGGAGGAGTAGGGGTGAATTTTTAGAGTAAAAGATTTCGATAGACCGGTGAAAACCGGTGAAGACCGGCCGGTCAAACCATTTCAATCGGTCTTGTTCGGCACCGGACCGGTTACAACTCTGGAGCAGGATGGGACAAAAAAAAAATGCCCTGTGGACACCTCTGTTCTGTATTTTCTTGATGTTAATATAAGGCTTCGCTCATTTAAGAAGAACTATAATTGTGCAATTATCAAGAATACTGTTAGAAGTGCATTATATTTGATCATGTTTGTTCTAATTTGAACGAAAAAAAGTTGTAGGCCACTTTTAAAAAAGTTCACATGTATTGAAGTTAGTATCTATGAGTTGTTAATGTAAAAACATACACTTTTCTTTTTAAAAATGATATAATTAATGTTTAGTAACGTTGAAATTTTTGTACGCGATGATTGTAGATATCTGCGACGTACAAATTCAGTTGACTGTCCAAAGCTACAGAGAAAGGTACACCTAGTAAACTAGAATTAGAACCAAGAATACCCGTGGTACCAGCAATTGTTGTAGCATCTGATTGACCAACTGGAAAAAACTGAATGCGATTGTTGATCGAATCAGCCACATACACATTACCCATTGGATCTAATGTTACATCAAATGGAGTATTGAGTTCTGTTGATGAAGATCCAGGTAATCCATTAGTATTACCAGCAACAAGTGTCCAACTAGAAGCACCTATGACCCAACGAACAATTTTATTTGTACCCACCTCGGCAATAAGAAGACTATTTGATGGCAAATCAAAATAGATGCCATAGGGCGCTAATAACTGTGTATTATTCAGACCAGCTATGCCAGTGCCTGCGGCTAAAGTACCTGATGATGCACCTGACATATAGCGCATCACTCGACTAGCACCTGTATCGGAAACGTAAAGTGCGTCAGAATTTGAATCGTAAGAGATCCCGTATGGAGATCTTAATTGACTATTAGAATTTCCAGCAGAACCTATAAACATATATCTTTACTCTTTTTTATTGATAATTATTTTTTTTTACATACCATTACCAGCAACTGTTTTCCCTGATAAGGATCCACTAGACCAAAATTGAACTCTATTATTGGTTGTATCTGCAACGTAAACATTATTGTTTGTATCAATCGCAACATCAACAGGACTTTGTAAATGCATTGATGTATTGCCTCCTATTCCACTGGCTTGTCCGGCAACTGTGGTTCCGACTGAAGCACCATATAAATATTTTTGCACTCGGTTATTACTTGAATCAGTAATATAGAGTGTACTCGAATAGTCCAATGCTAAACCAGCAGGTAAGTAAAGTTCATTGGCGGCACTTCCTGCTTGACCTGTGACACCTGCAACAGTTACACCTGTCGAGTTCCAACGAAGTACAGCTGTTTTATCTATAATAACAAAGATTTACGGTATTAATTTATTCTATTGACTAAAATTAATCGAACGCTTCTTTGAACATGCAATTGAGAAAGAAATATGGCTTACTTATGGTTTGCTTAGTTTCCTTCGGCCTAGTCAATAATACTGCCAGGAGAATAGCGGTCACTACAACAGCAAGAAGCAAGACAGCAATGACTGATTTTATAATACATGCTCGTGAACATCTACAAAAGATATCAATTAGGACAAAATGGTACAATAGAAAATGCATATATCATATTGACTTGTTCTTTTTCTTTTTATTAGGTTGACGATGTTCATTTTCAAAAGCTGTCCAATCAGGCCGTTCATTTATTGCCTATTTTAAACATCGAAATTGTAATATTAAAAATAAAATATAAAAAACAAAAAACATTACTTTAACATCACTTAATTTAACAGGATTAAGATTCTGATTTGTACTTTGCCAAGACTTTATTGAATGCGTAGTACCTGCTGAGACTATTTTAGAATCATGCTTAGCATTATTAGATACTTTATCTATTGTCTTTGTCAAATTTTCTTTAGAATTATCATTGTACCATGAATTTTGACTTAACTATAATGAAAAACTAATAAGAATTCAAAATAAACATAAAGCAATCATATAAATTTCTCATTATTTCTTTCTTATGTAAATTAACTGAATTTTATTGAAAATATGTTCATCTTATGATGGATGACTCTTAGTTTTCTAGAACTTACAGGTACTATAGAATTTTGACGTGAACGATTAATGGTAACATTTGTAGAAGGTGTGAAATTCCTTGTCCGAGCGGTAGATAATTTGCCTGACTTTTTTTGTTGATTGCGTTCTGTTAAAACACTTGAAGACTATTTAAGAGAAAGAAAAATCAAGGAAATATTAATAAATATCGTGATTTTCAAACTGAATGTAAATCATATTGAGATTTGTTAAGTTGAGTTTGAGGTCGAAGTGTGATATGAATAACACGAGTGCGTTGTGCTTTACTCTTTGATCGATGCTGAAACTAAATTGAATAATTAATAATAGACATTCAAAATGCCAAACCCACTTGAGTACTATATGATCGACGGTATTGATGTCGAAAAAGTTTTATCACTCGTGTTTTTACTGATTGTGAACGAGATGGATTACTACGTTCTCTTTGTCGCATCATAAATGTAGTGTACTTTTAAAATATGACAAAACAAAATACCATATTCTTCTATGTACAATCATTGATTAATTTTCTGTTTCATAATAGAATAGAAATAAAAACAAACATAGTTAATATAATTCATTGTCAACAAACCTTTCTCTTTCAAAATAAAATTCAATTTCACAAGTAGTTTATTTTATATTTAATCTAAACTGCGTATATGAAAATACAATTCAATACATGTATATTTTATACTTGAACTATTCAGTTTTTACATATATTAATTTTATTAAACAATGAAAAAGAATGAAAGCTTTTAATGATTATATCTTCTTATAATGTTCATGCCAAAGTTAATGATAATTGATTGAAACTAATACGTTGTTTATTTCTATTACGTCGATACTAATAAGTACTAAAATTCATATCAAGATCAAAGAATAGTTCTGAAACATTATATACGAGATTTAATACATATACTAAATGAATCATTACAATAATTATATCTTTATATAAAGTTTGTTGATTATTTCGATCGCTAATTACTGAATAGACATAATATTCAGCGAAATTTTGAATATGTTTATATATATTAACTTTGATCTCTGTTCCAGTAAGACGACTATATTCTAATACTTCTTCAAATTGATGAGAATTTTTATATTTTGTTCTAAATGTATATGGATTATTTATATACTAAAGTGAGAAAAAAATCATTTCTCGGTGTGTTGTTTGATGTTGATGATGACATTGATCAGACGACTTACTACATTTTCAATCTTTAATCATATAATAACATAGTCGATGATTTCAAAGAGATATTTTAAAGGTTAGTGTATATTCTGCTGTTTCATAAATATGAATAAATAAAACAAGTCCTTTTTCAAGGCGAACAAAAATAATTTTATCTGTTTTTTTATCAATTTGCATAATAACTAGATGTTTGCACACTTATACTAACATTTCGATCCAATGCTGATGCAGTAGTCTCTTTTATTAAGACATGTAATTTAGATTTTTCTTTAGATACCATGTAAATATTGATAAAGATACACAATTGTGTCAAAGTCGATTTTTTTCTCCCCGTATTTTGATATATACAAGAAAAAGAAAAGAAAAATGTGTAAGATTGTTTTTTTATTTTGAAATACTTTCATTAATCCTTTGAGGACGAATTATAATTTAAATGAAAAAGCATTTTTCGACTTTTTTATTTTATTTTAAATCAAAATGACTACATAAAAATCTTATGATAATAAAAAAAATACATTTTTTTTCTTCTCTTAAACAAAATACCAATTTGCAAGTAAAGCATACAATGTTTCATCGAACTTCTGCTTCTTTAGTGCTGCAATAAGCACATTTTCTTCGTTTATCTGTTACAGGCAAATACCTTTCATTCTCAAAACTAATGACAGTTAGTGGTGATACTAATTAAGACTTCATTTCAGAAGGAAGTCTTTCACGACTTATTCGTTCACTGCCATAGCAGAGAGATTTTGCCAGTGAAACTATGTAGTGTAACTATGTTAATTTATCCTGAGCTAACAGATTATAGCAAATTAAATGAGTTGAAAATAGATGCATTTAGAAAAATGAATAAAAACTTGAAGCCAGTTATTTTTAGACTTGTGATCGAGATTATAACAGGATATTCTTTGGCTGAGTCGATCAACTTCATATACACGGTTAGAAATAATATTATTCCAGGGGGGTACCGCTCATAATTTTCGGTAGAAGAAATAATGAACTTTATATCAAATGAAAGCTCGTCAAAAATGGGATTTATTGATACTAAATAGTAAGAGTTATACAAGCTTTTTGATATCGAACATAAGCAACTTCTAGAAATTTTATACATTTTTTGTAGTAGAAAAGTTGGGTGTCAGCAATCCAACAATGAAATAACGTGTTTTTCTTTAATATTTTTACGTGATTTGATAGATCTTGTTGGACTTTAGAAAACTACATACGAAAAATTTTCCAAGTCATATTTTTGATATGGAAGAAAAACACTGAAATTTTCAACAAAATTAGTCGTTTTTGATTATTTTTACTGTCTCAGATGTTTCGAAATATATCCATGTGCTCAAACTGACATACCAGATGAATGTTTACATGAATAGAATCCCTAAATCTTACTGCTACATTAGGTGTTACCCTTCTTGATTAGCACATAAAACTTAATCATTTAAATTTTCTTTTAATGTAATAAACGAATAAATTATAATCTAATCTAATTAGTTTCCATTTCCATTATACATTATGAATTTTAATATCCTAAGTAAAACATTATCGTATCTTTCTACAGATCTACAAACATACCTCTAGTCTATATATATATAAAGAAGAGAGTTTGTTTGTTTGTCTGTTCTTCATGCATTTGGACACGGTACGAGCAAAGGCAATGAAATTCCACACAGATTATGATACATTGCAATTTTTTCCAATCTTTCAAAATCTTCCGAACATTTGCTGGCATTGTTACAATATTTACCTCTTAGTGCCACCTTTTTTGCACTGGATATTGGTATAAAGTATGGCAATACATACGAGTTAAGAGAAAGACAGTCACATCCGCACACTATTTGCTGAGTTATCCGATTTAAAAATGAATGTAAGCGTATGCACAGCGAGACATGTAGTAATAATAGATGAGAAGGTCTTAAGCAAATCTCCTATACATCTTCTGTCATTTTCTGACAAGGTAAGTTTTCAGTATGGAGATTTCCTGAGCAACCCCAGGTATTACCGCTAGTAGTTACTAAAAGTAAAAAGCAATCCAAACAAATCATTTTCAACTATTCAAAACAATATTAAAAATACAGCAGAATGATTTTGAAGAAAAGCTCCCATTTCCTTTCTGCATAATGATACACTAAACCCATCCCCGTAATAGAAGACCCCGGGTCTTCTAAACCTTCAGTTGCTAGAAACCTATAAGGAAAAAAACAAATTCTAGTTTTCATTGTTTATGATAGTTTATTTTCGCTATATACAAACAAAATAGATATTGTACACGAGAAACAACTAGATTTTATTTTTTCCACATATTAAATAATGTTAGCTGTTTTGACTGTATTGATAGTGATTGAGTATGTTGTTGTTGCTCTGATGCTTTATCAGCGACAATATCAATACGATCATCTGTGTTATTGTCATCATTTGTTGACGATGATCAATCATCCGAGCTTGGATCAAATATGTAGCCAGGCATTGTACGAAGAGAAAAAGGTGAATCATCTGACCAGATGTAACCAATATCTTGAAATGTTTTACGAAAACCAATACTTTTCAATGTTCGTAACCATGTAAACCATGTAAATCTAGTGCAAAGAATACGTGATTGTGATGCAGTAAGTTTTATTTTACTTCTTGGCCCATTTTGATCAATATATTCTTCGACAACATCATCGTAATGATTCTTAAAAACAGAAAAAAACAGAATTATCAAGTACCTGTACGTACATGGTGCAATCTTTTTGTATTATAGCAACTACCACTTGCTTTTTACGTAAATCACGAATAACATTAGCATTCAGATGAGAATTGGCACTATCAGCAATCATTAACTTTGGATGAGGATTTTTAACCTATAAATGTAAAATCATATCATATTATTTCGTATAAATTTGCAAACAATTCTTACTTTTGATCACCATAATTGTACATAACGATCCATTGTTGCGCCATTTATTACGCCTTTTGGTGTAAAAAACACATGTACTCCTTGAGCATATTGGGCTTTTTCTGTTGAGGTAACATGACCTTTACCCTCAAAAATCAAAACAGGTTCCATTCGAGAATTGTCTTCACCAAATACTGTAAGAATTAATGTAGCAAAACGTTTATTGGTTAAGTGACCTTCTATATCATTTGATGTACCTATATCATTAATACTACGACTGCTTTGATCACCAAATAATTCAATAGGACTTTCGTCCATATTACATATGTCACGTGGTAAGAAAGCTCCCATCGGTCCTCGTTTAGGACCCCATTTATTGGCACGACGTATGTAACAATAAGATGAAGTAACATGTTTATAAGCATCTGTTAAAGGAATTTTTTGTTGACGTTTTGGCCGTTGTAGAGATAAACTATGACGTGTAAAAAATCGATAATACCATTTGCATGATGGTGGTTCATGGTTCAATTCACCACTTAATTTAACACCTTGTCGTCGAAGCTGTTTTAATGTAACTTTTTCACGTGGAATATTCAAATTGTGATTGCAGGTGGTCGAGTTTGAATCAATTTTACCTCTTCGTTCACGAAACCAGTCTAATAATTTTAAATCAAGGTCAATATATTTCAACTTTTTTCCTGCTCCACCTAATCTACATCGTTTACGACCTATAAATAACAACAAGAATATTTTAGAGATAATGAGATTTAATATTCTGTATTAAAGGTAATTATAATGACTAACCTTTTTTACTTTTTACAACATTGAGTAATTCATTTTCATACTTTAACCATTTTTGTAATTGAGCTGTTGTACAACCTTGTTCAACGGCAGTCCTATGTTTACTTCCATTTGATTTAAATGTATTAAAAGCTTTAAGCTTTTCAACTATAGACCATTGACCACGTTTACATTTTAAAGTTTTTTTCATATCATTATTTGATTCAATGACATTAGTTGCAACTGGTAATATATTTGGCGTTGAATTACTGGTACATTCATTGGATGGATAGTGTTCATTTACATCATTATCTGATACATCAGAATTCGAATCTAAACATGTACCAAGAGGTGCAGAACTTTGAATACGATCATTAATGTTAAAATAATAAATAACATGATTACTAAGCAATGTAATATCATTAGCATTATCATCAATTTCCGATTCATCATCAGAGCTAAATGTTACATATTTTGTCATATCAACAATTTGGTTTTCTTCTTCATCCACATTTGACACGACTTCGATAAAACCATCATCTTCTGATTCACTCGATGAACTATCGAACTTATTACTATGAATTAAGGGTAATAGATGTACTTCACCGTCGTTCATCGACATGTTATTTGCTATTTGTTATTATTAAACACATACAATTTATACGTTTCTGTTTCTTTTTCAGTCGAAAAGAACAAGGAGAGTAATTTGTTTTTCTTTTTCTTCTTTTAGTCAGAAAGAACTATGAAGGTTATTTCTCCTTCTGTTCTTTCGTGAATGATAGTGGCACATACTGTTCTATTTCTTCGTCCGATATTTCAACTTGCACAGACTATTTTTCTCAGAGAAAAAAGTAGAAAATTCTGACATATGAAATTTTGTCAAATATTTTCAGCTAACAGAAGAAAATTCATTCTTAAAAAAGAAGACCTGGGTCTTGTAATACGACTTTCAAACTTTTTGCTAGAGGGAGGTCTTTTAATACGGGGAGGAGTTTCCTACAAAACATTAAATATATCAAACGTCAATCTGTTAGAACATTTGCCCTGATCCAGTCTGCCAGCCACTATTCAGAATCAGTAAAACAACACGGAGCAACTAATTTATTTCACTATAGAAAAGCTTTATCTATCTCCTATTCTTTGAATTTAAAATTCTTTCAAGTTAAGATTCATCCAATTCTTCGGTATTCATAAAGTCTTGAATTTATTCATGCAGATTATCTTACCACCTGATGATTCTCCCGTCAATAAGGCAGAATTCTGAAATGTGGCAGTTTATTAATATTCATACTCACCGCTCACCCTCACTCTCGACAATAGAAGCAGCTCTCTAAAAAATAAAGTTTTGTTGAGCTACAGAACTCATTTTTGACATTATGCGAAATCTGATTTATTTTTAAATAGAAGACAAGGTACGAAAGACGAGAATGATGAAGAACAACTTCGAAAGCAAAATTTTGAGGACCAAATACGACAATTGGTCATCGACTACGTAAGTCACACTACAAAACAATTTCCTATTAAATAAAAGTCAAACGGTATTTGAAACGATTCTCATATAGCGAAATTGGAACGCCTCTTGCTAATTATTCCGTGTAATCTATACACATACTTATTCTGACGATCATGGAAGCTGATCTTATATAAGACACATCTTAGTTTTTCTCTTTATTATGGGCGATCAATTACTGAAAAGCTTTTTCTGCAGGTAGATCCGTTTGTGATCAAAAAATACGAGTGCTGTTCAAATTGTAATAATCGTAAAGAAAACCGTTTTAACAATAGGAATGTGTTCAGTTTTTTTTATCTCGAACATGTGGTGGTATTATTTGGTACTCGCGTTGAAATTGGGCCTTCATCTGTTCACTTCTGTTCCACTGATGAATAACTGCATAAACGCACCCATTTGCATTTTGCGCCAATCCAAATTGGTTTCTCTTCAACCATAAGGGGTAACCCAGAGTGCCGACAAACCCGTATTCATGAGAGATATGATGAATCGTTACTTTGTTGATCTTGCTATTGTGAATGATGTAATTGTGAATTCCTTGATCACTGCCGACAGTACTTTTATAGGTTACTGGTGCACTCAATATTTCAGATTCCATGACGGATAGATAAGATAGAATTGCAGACCATGTACCGAGCACCGTGCCTGAACAACTAATTAGTTTGTCATACTGTTTTTTGACTTCCGCCTCACCGTAACATTTTTTAATCCACTCGTGGTTATATGAACATTTGCCAATTGTCATACGGATATCTTCCATAAAAACGTATAGTCCTGGAGTATAAGATTTCATGTGCGCAAAAACGTCCGTTTGAAATAAAGTATCATACGAGTCACAGATAAATACATTGTCATACATTTCACCTTTAACTTGTAAAGTCAGTAAATAGTTATTGATTAATATCCAACGACTAGAGTGAATATATTTAATATCAAATTGATGTTCTCTCAAGTTTAATGGGGAATACTCCTCACAGGATGCATAAACTATTGAATAAAGATCTGCTAATTCTTTGAAATCATCATTGTGTATTGTTGCATTTGTTACAATCATTACCAACGTACAAAAAGCACAGCTTGCTCGCAATGAACGTGAAAAGCGATACATAGTCGTCAGATCTGAGTTAACGGCAGCTGTTATCACTAGATTATGTTGTGATGAAACCGGGAACGAATGAGTATATGGATCGAAAAACTGTTTCGTCATTGGAAAAGTATTAGATTGCTTTGAATCATTGTTATTTCTCAGATTTGCATTATTTATATAATCTTTGCCTCGCAAATTTTTAGTAGGAATCGATACTTGAGTATATTGAAGTTTCCTTATTCCGAAACTGCCTACAGTTAATCCGAAAGTTATTGCCACGATATAAATTAGAATTTTAGCTGGATCAAAAGCCATTTTTCCAATAAAAAATATAATACTTCGCTAAAAATAAGATTAATCCGACGTGCATTCCTTTGCTAAAATGTTTAACAACTTCTTTAGATGTAAAAAGTACTTCAGTTAGGAAAAACGCGTTTACCATTGTTCATAGAATAGATGGAGCGAAATATTTTGGGAAAGACATTCGTTTCATATCTTTTCCTATGCCTTAAAACGAAGGTAATATGAAGATCGATCAAGCTGTACCCAAACAAAACATGAGGAAACAAAAAGGAAAGCATTTTCATTTTTGGAAATCATATTGTTGAGTACAGTTCACAGGACTGACCCTCTTAGGACCCGTATCTTGTAAAGGAAAGGTACCGTTTGTTATCGTCTTAAGACACTTCGTCAGTATGCGTCACTTTTGCAGTGGCAAAAGACCATCACGTCTCGTAAAATGGACTGATGTGACGGTTTCATGGAGTTTTCATTTCAAAAATCGATCAAAAACAATTTCGGAACATTGATACGCAAGCGTGTCATCTGCCCAACGTAAACTTGGTAGATTAAGATACTAGAAGAAAACGAACGAATTTTAACCCAAAACGAAATCAAGCAAGGAGCAACGTGTACAATGTAAAAAAAACCTTAGCAGCGCAACTTCGATGCTGCTTAAATGTGAACTCTCATCTTCTATACGATAATTGATAAGCCGCATGTCATCGTGTCTAAGTCTGTAGTAACACTTGATCAATGTGCACAAGAACCCTTCTAATGCCTATTTGGCTTCTCCTCCTTCGTGTTGGCCTGTATGGGTTAGACAGACAATGAGGAAAGAGAATATAAGGCTCGAATTGATGCTTATACTTACTATTTTATTGTGATTATCACTAAAGCGTGAAATTAAAGTCGTTCTTAAATGCAGATACCATAATCTAAATTTGTCGACTTTGCAAAAAAAACCTACAAGGGTACACGAATGTTTTTTCTCTGTCGATACAAATGCGTTTGTCTTGAAGATGAGTGATATAAAGATCCGCTGTGAATGGTTTCATCCTTGCTAAGGAGACGGACCAGGTAGCTAGGGATTTGAAGTGTCCGTAGGATTATTAATTCTAAGCATTTTATTTCAAAAGGCTTCTGTTTTGACGAAATAGGAGCAAAATACTCTAAGTAGTAAAAAAAAACGATTTTGATAGTCCAGCAATAACTTTTGAAAAAAAAATTGTAATAAAAGGCTTAAAATTTCTTCAATATTGAAGATCATTTTTATACACATAGATGGGATCCCGTGGTAAAACTTTGCTGTAATAAGGAGAAAAATGAAACTTTTTTGCTTTTCGTTTCAATTAAATGAAAGCGCTTTGTACTGTTTCGGAATTCTTAAAAATGGATATATCTGAAAGAAATATGCAAAAAACGGATGAACAATTAGCAAAAATTATATTCACTGAGTATTCATTTATCGTAAATCTTCTGACGCAGTATTTCTAGACTAGGACATTACCTGTAATTTTGCGTACAATTTCATCATCAGACGATAAAAGGATCTTCCTATCTAAAAGAAATAAAATTCTTCAACGATTTTTTTCCAATTTAATCATTCGAAGCTGTGAACTGGTATTATAAGAAATATTGTGGTGTAAAAGTAAAACACTAAGATAAAATGTGTTCTACGTACGACACATTCTGAAAACATGGTTCAATTCCATTTTTTAGTAGGTGGATCATTTTTTTCGAGAAAACCAAACAATTGTTATTCTTTTAAAAATTTAATTCGAATTATTAGGACCTACCAAAGGAACTGAATTCAGTAAGATCTTAAAATCTAGCCATCTCAAGGCCCTTGTTTTCGATCAGACCATTTTGAAGTAGTCAATTCCCGACTATCTGGTACTCCCTCGGTATGGTCTCCAGTAATAAGTGATCGAAAAATAATCTCGAAAAAAATCGATACGAAAGTATCTAAGCTAAGTAGGTTCAATCGATCAAATTGTATGACTGCATGCGCGAAACAAAACGTTGAATGAGTGATAAATGTATTTATCAGAAGACATTTAAAATAAGACATAGACTAATACAATGCATTTTTTGTGTCTAAATCCGTGAACGATACATTTTATTTTAGTTTGTAACAAAACCAAAAACAACTTGATCAAATTTCACATTTTTTGCAACTTAGATACGTATATGGAAAAAGCTATTTATGACTTGTTTGACTTAAGTATTCAGTAAATATGTATATATCTATTTACCTATGTAGATAGATAAATAGTGAGGTAAATACTTAAAATTTATGTACTTAAGTATCTATGCAGATAGATAAATAGAAAGGTAGAAATATAATATTTACCTATCAACTTAATTAACAACTATGGACAGATTGTCCGTAGCTTCAGTAATAATATCAACAAAAAATGTTGTTTCTTCTTCATTTCATTTCATTGATTAATCATTTTTTGACAAGACTAGGTACTTAGTGTAAGTATTCCTCAAGCAGAGAAAAAACATGAAATATGTAGTTCAATTTATAATATAGATGCTTCATTCATAGCAGCATCAGAAATACTAGACATGATCGCTTTACTATGAAGTTAGAAAGAATATAAAAGTTTTTTTTCTTGATTGATTAATTAAATCTGTAATGAATGATATCATTATAAACAATCTTAACTGAATTCAAATAAACAAATACGGCCGGGAAAATGAAATACATGTTCCAAAATACTTTTTCAAACGAAACTGCTATTTGGCTCAGAAATCTACTATAAACTACTTATATTCGAATTAGAATTGTCTTTAATCTGAAATTTGATAGGTAGAGTCAGAGTAGAAAAACAGTATCTTTGTAGTCATTATGAAAGTTAGCTAGATCGAAAGGGAAAGGAAAAACTGTATCCTAAACAGCATAATCTATCTTGATTTTATTTATCCACAAAATTTTATGAATTGAATTCCTTCAAATATCCACAAATGGTACGCTCTGTATAATACAAAAAGTTAAACAAAAAGGATCGTCTAATGAAGACGAAAATTGAACCATTAGCCGGTTGTTTAATCTACTTCGTTTGTTGTTTGCAATTGCGAATGGGTGTTTGTTCCACGTTTTAGAATGCAAGTCGTTTGTCGATTGTAACCTTTAGTAATACCTTAATAGTGTGATGATCGATGTCACCAGAAATCTAGTGAGGCTGGCTTTCTATCAGTGAGTTTTTTCGTCACTACAGAGTGTTCCATAAATGACACCCCGATAATAAGTTTTAAAATCTTCATAACGGCTTATACAAAAGAGCCATAATTAGAGGGATCTTTTGGTAAATATATAGTTTGTTTCTCCGTAAGTGCAAAAGTAAAATATTTTTTATTCAAATCAATAGTGACACTTAACAAAGGATCTGTCTAAGCATGTCTTTATGGGTATAAATTTTGAACATATCTCTATCATTAGTATTGGATAAAAATTAATTGATTTTTATTATTGATAATTTTGATAATCGATCTTTCAAATATGGTATATGATTTGAGTCACAATCCTCCCATCTTAATTCGACAATATTAGAAAATATGTTACAAAATTGTTCAATTCGAGTTGATTTACTAAATATATATTGACTATATCCAGATATACTCAATTTTCGAATCATTTTATTTAAATACTTTTGTACATCATAATCATCTAATAATGATTTTAAAAAATGTGGTGCAATTTTAATAGATGATAAGTTTGATGCTTCTTTTAGGATTTCCAATAATATAGATGACATTTCCATTTGACGAGTATTTGAAATATCTAAATATTGTATATTCGATAAATTAACAAGCATTTTTAAAGATTCGATATATTCTCTCCATAAACTATTGTCATTCTTGTTCCATTTATTTGTCAAAGAACGTAATGTTAATGAAATCACTTTTGAGAAGCGAAATGAAAAATTTCGTATTATTATTTGATCATCCAGAGTTAAATCTGTTACTTTGTCAAATGCATTAAACTGATTCATCAATTTATTTGAATATCTTATCGAATCGATAGTTAATGTATATGTATTTAATATATATGGTATTGTATAAATCTCTGCTGAATAATCACGTAAGATATATTCTATGAACCAATGATGTTTTTCTTGCCAAAAGATAGTATAAAATTGTTTGAATTTATTAAGAATATCATTATCATCTTTTCGATGAGAAATTTGAAATTTGAATTGAAAATAAGTTAATTGAGAAAGTGAAGATATGATCAATTGTTCCCAATAATAAGCATCAATCATATCTCTTTGATAATCAGCAGATATAATTAAACTTTTTATATTTGGTGTAAAGTTTGTAAATATTTTAAAATCTTCAAATTTACCTTGAAAATCAATGATAACTAATTCTTTTAAATGAACACATCGATAAATTTGTAACTCCCTCAGAGGAATTCCAAATAATTTATATTGAGAAATATTTTTACAGTTAAGATATTTTAACATCGGTACAAATTTTAACATATTCGTTAATAAATTCAAATGACAGTTTGATATTGTTAAATTTGTAATTAATGAAATTTGATTAATAAGTTTTAAATGTTCATATGAATCTGTTACTGCTAATGTTCGTAATTTAGACATTGAACATTGAATTAGAATATTTGCTACTGATGTTTTTGGTTCAACCAAATGCAAAAAGAACAATTGAGATATTAATGGTAAAATTATTTCCAAATGTTCTACTTCAGATTCTTTTACGCCAATTAAAGTGAGAGATCGAAGTTGAAGAAATTGATCAAGTGAAAATCGTGAAAGAAAAATATTAATTTGATTATATACATCATTATTTGATAAATGTAATGAATAGATTTGCATTTTCATATTAGGATCTGATAAGATTTTTCTGCAAAACCGATTAAATATAAATTTATTCACATATTCAAAATTGAGATATAATGGAATATTTCGAATAAGTGCTTGAAAACGATAATTTAATTGATCAAATGAATGAAAAATATCCAAAGCATTGAGATATTCAAGACAATTAATTAAAATTTCATTTGGTAATATTTCAAATTTCATCACAGACATACTTGATTGATATGTTCTATTATATATGAAATATACAGTGCTAGTCAAAAATATAAGAACAATGTATATCTGATTCTTTTTTTCTCTTGTATACTACACATCTATATCTCAAATTCAAATGATGATTTGGATAGACAATATTTTTCAGACCCGAGAAGCATTCGTCGGAGTCCCTTGTGAAAACCGCCACCTTAGAGGGCACAATATTCTGAGCAAAATGGAAGGTAGCTGCGTTTTGCAGAAAAAAGTCGTAGAAATCGCAGTGGTTCTCCTTTTGCCTAGAATCGTGCGCTGCATAAAATGGCACTTTTGAAAAATGACTTCGACGAACACTTCTAGAATTTGAAGAATATCGTTTATGATACTCCTGATTGTCTATCCAAATCACCGTTTCAGTTTGAGGTAAGTGTATAGTATAGTAGAAAAAAAAATACATTGCTTTTACATTTTGATCCAAAACTGTATGTCGGTAATGACTGCAATATATTTTTCTGACTCATACAATAAATAAAATGTTGCATTACATTATAGAAAGAAATTACAACACATGATTCATCATTAGTTTTGCTTTTTTTGAAGAGAACGAAACATCATCCTTTTTATTTACGTTTACTATCGTTAGATTTTATACAGCGTGAGAGAACAAATGGAATTGTATTTGTGTATTTTGGTTAAGTAATCAATGCATGATCCATTTTTAGAAGAATGAATTTGTAGTATTATATAGTTATATTTATAGAAGCATATCGACAATGCTTTTTGTATAAAAAAACGAAAATAGAAAAAATATATTTACAAATTTAAATAGAAATAAATGGTTTAGTTTATGTTATCAATGATAATTTTAGACTTTTGTTGTGGAGCGGAAATAACAGTAACATAATTATTTGAATATTCTCCCTTATTTTCAGGTAATATAAATTTTTCATGGCTTTTTATTGTTTGATTATTATCATTTAATCTCTTCACTCGAGTAACACTAACACTATTCATTCTTGGTAAATGTTCTGCAGTATTTGATTGAATATCAATACTTGTACCATATGAACAACTTCGTTGTCGTTGATCTGTTATAAAAGGTTTCACTTTTATTATTCGAGTTTTTAGAATAGTTGATGTATCATCTTCGTTTAATTTAGTGATATTTAAAAGTTCATTATGAGGTATGGATATATTCGAATTTTCCAGAATTATATTTTCATTAGTACTGTTATTTGTAGTAATCGTATTACTTCTATATTTTCTTTCATTATCATTGAATTTTTCAATATTAGTAACTGTTGATACTTTATTTTGAGGTAGTTTTGTCATTTCTTTTGTAAATGATTGATCATTTCCTTTATTTTCTGTAGTAATAATAGATATTTGTTTGTTTGTCAAACAGGATAATGATGTTGGTGTACTGAAACGAAGAGTATCTTTATCATGTTTATTATTTGTTATTCGATGATCAGAATTGCTATTATTCAATATTTTAAATGGAAGATTTCGAGTAATAATTAATGGAAGTATTCGTGGATATTTTTGTAGTCGAATGTTTTCTTTGTCATGTTTTTCTCGACGACGTCGAGCTCCAGCACTCCTATTAAGAAAGAAAAAAAAAGCAAATCTAATTAAATTAATAGTCAAATCGTGTCACTTACCATAATAAATAATAGAGCCAACAACAACAACAGCATAATGTTAACATTAATGCTAATAATGATAAACCAACAATTAGTGGAATATTAATATCATTTGTATCGTTATTTGGTGTTGTTGTCGTTGATTCTTCAGTAGTTCTGAAAATTAAATTAATGACTCTAATCATTCTTTTTTTTTTGTTAGTATAAAATTAAAATTTACGTTATTATTGGACAATCTGGAGTTGATGTTGTTACTGTGAAAGTTACACAATATTGTAATGATTGTACAAATAAACTTATTTTTACAAAAGAAAAAAAATATATAATAAATAAATAAATAAATAAATGAAAAAAATCTTACTTGTTAAAAGCAATTGTACATAATTCTTGTGATCCAATTTGATTTGCTTGTGGTGTCCATGTTAATGGTATATAAGTTAATGATTTATTTGTTGTTGAATTTATTAAACTACCAGCTATCATACCAGATATATCTTTTGATATAACAATATCAGTAATTGTTACAGTAGAATTACATAAATTCATGGCATATAAAGTAAAATTCATTGTTACACCAACTTGTACTTCTAAACAATCAGTTAAAGAAAGAATAAGAGGTAATATTGTACATGCTGGTACAGGTTGAACATAAATTAAAAATTGAACTGGTACAGAACTCATTGGTTCAGTACTTGTTTCATTAATAAAATCTTCAATCTATAAAAATATAAAGTTTGTTATTAATAATAATATTATTATTTATATTAATTAATACCTGTAAAGCTATGGCATACCATGTATTAGATATTAATCCTGTAAAGGAAAGAGTACAATTTGATAGAATTGTATCATTTGGTAAACCACGTGGATAACATATTCCACCACATTCATCAATTGATAAATTAACATTATTAATTGCCCATCGACATCGTACATCATCACCTTCATTGATATCTGATACTGGAATATTAATTAAAGTTGTTGTATTTACAATAACATATTGAGGTGAAATAACATTTGCCATAGGTGCAGTATTAATAATTCCATCATTTCTTAAACGAAGATCAATTAATGTTACAATAGACCAATCAAGACCATTTACTGATGGATCATATAAATCTCTCCAAGCACGTCCAGTATATGCTATATAAAAATAGGCACCTATAGTAAGTGTTGTATTTGTTGATCGTTCACTTGTCATTACACCTAATGAAGAACTATAAGAAATACAATCAGTTAAAATATCAATAGGTGCATTAGAATAACCACCATCAGTTGAACAATTAGCAATACAAGTTAAATTTGCATTATCACGACCAGGACCACTTGTTGAAATTGGTACATTTGTTGCACAAGTCATAGTAGGATAACTCCAGGAATAACTTTGTGTAATAGTTATACCAATTGATGATGAATTACTGTTTGAATCAATAGCTGCCCATGTAATAGTACCACCATTGAAATGATTTGCATTTATAGAAATAGAAAAAATTAATAGAAATAAAAGTAAAATAATCATAGATTTCTTTAAATAAAAATCTAGAATAAAATATCTATTTTATCAGTTATTTATTATGATTATAGAATTAATAACAAACAAACTAACTTTAAATTCAGTTAAAAGTAATGACATTCAGAAGTATTTATACATATCGGTCAAAAAAAAATGCGCAGATTAATAAAAAAATTGTATTGATTTCGATTTTTGCTCACAAGTAGATTTGTGGAATGAATAAACGAAAAAAAAAACTTGTAGGTCATTTGATTTACAGTCAATAAACACACATATATGTGTATTACAGAAGAAACAAAAACATACTGCTTATTTTTAATTGAAATTTATATAGTTTCATTCATATAAAAACGGTAAAGTACATTGTTTATATACCTGACTTATAAACTTGATCAAAAAAAGATCCGCCAAGAACAACAGAAAAAAAGTACAAAATCATCAAAATAATGTCCGAAAAGTAGGTATGTTAATACAATTCTTTTATTACATAAAAGCAAAAATTCATTGAAAAAAAAAGGCACTACAAAAGTTTTTTCGCCCAGCTCTTCTAAAAACGTCAGTTTGTATTTTGCCGTATTCTACCATTTCATTTAAGTGAGTAACATACCATTTTTTATACGTTACATAACGAATGACTTATAATAAATGACAGAACTTTGAATTTCATATTTTGATCCTGAAAAACATTTTATGAAAATGAGTTCAGAGAATTTTGATTTTACTTTCAAAATAGAAAGAATACGTTAAAAATAAAACTGTTGTTTGTAAATTGTAGAGCTTTTCATGGTGCATCTTCTGATGTATTTTGCTTGTTTAATAGAAGGTATTCAAGAATAAAAAAAATGGAATGCAAAGTTTTCCTCTTTATAATAGATCATCTGTTGGCAAGTTGCGTCCAGCTACCATAAAAGCAATGATAGTCCACAGCGAACTACAAGACTTAGAAGTCTGAAACTTTGCACACAATCCTAAATATGTGTGAAAATTATAACAAAATACTTAAACTCAATCTACGGCTTTTGGAAGAACCGAGTGAGAAAAAACTTTGTAGTGCCCCATGTATATTCGTTTTCATGCAGGTTTTCTGCGATATGTGTCTGCGTAGCGTGTATTTGTGTGTATGTTTCGTCCTCATTTTCAGCCAAGTGCTGTGCGTGTTCGTATTTTTTCTTTCACCCTTACTGAAATGTAATTCCTGTATGTGTGTTTAGTGTATTTGTCAATCGACATAAATTGGTAAATATCATCAAATTTTTTCATTGATTATCTAATTCTTATTTCTTTTTAGTTTATAAAGAAATTCTCAAATTTATTTCGAAGATTTTTCAAAGCTTAAAAATCGATATTATGATTTTGTTGATTATTCAATATTACCTATCATAATTAATATTTCAACAATATCTAAATCAATGTTTCAACGTTATTATGAATAAATACATGTTCACATAGATACAGAAATAAACACAATCTTCAATCAGTTGATCATTTTTCTATCCAAGACAAATCTATTGTCGTGCGTGAAAGCGTCTCTCAATTTATAATGAAGTTCATATCGTTACAGATAGATTTTAACGAAAAGACTATGATCAGGAATAATTCGTTTGAGTAATCTAATAAATGATTTTCAATCGAAAACTATCTTACGTGACTGAAAATAGAAGGCAACAGAGTGCATTTGTTACCATAACTGAAGTAAAGGCAGAAATAGTGTTTCTGATATTTTGATATGTTTCGACAATGAAATTGAGTTAGAAGCAAAATCTTGGAAGAAGAGAATGACTATGGATCCTAGCAATCTATTCATGTATACAAGATAAAAAGATGATGATGAAGAAATTTACTTTTATCTAAGTAGCATGAGATAGTCCTCGATCGAAAATAACTCGTTGGGTTGGTCAAACGAATCATTCTTGATCATGATTTTTTCGTTAAAAGCTGTCTGTAGCGATATGAATTTCACTATAAATTTTGTAAATGTAGGATGCTCTAACTTTTCGAAAGTCACTATGAGAGCGAACACTTTCCTCCGTGAATTATGCTCGTCGAGCTCTACAAAATGGCAGAATTTCGATTCGAAACAATGCATGTAAAGCATTGGAAAACATTCTCTCGTTAGTTAATCAATACAATATTATTTTGGAAACGGTGTTCGAAGTATATATAACAAATTCATACTTTCCGAGTGATACTTAATGAAAATAGAATTATAAATATGCTGTTTAAATAAATTTTACTATTGTTATATCTCGATATAATCTCATATACATTAAAATAATTTTAAACTTGAAAAATAATATTCGTTCTAAAGATTTGTTTCTTGTTTTGTTTTAGAAATGTCACTAAAAGATTGAAGAAGAATATCGTATCATTTTTGCCTAGTTCATCGCATAAAATTCATATATGTAGTATAGTAACACTGTTTGGTTATTGTACATTATTTATTTTTAAGTAAACAAAATAGACTTTGTCAATACATACTTGTAGATTTCGCATACCTATTGACAAAATATATGTATTGTAATATTATTATCCTGCTGATTTAAATTGTCTAATTCAAATGAACAAAAGAAAGTACAATGAACTTTAAAAATATGGAAAATCAGTATTTTTGTAATAAAAAAAACTGAAATTGATTTTGAAGTATCCAAATGTCATTATTGAAATTGATTGTGCTATTTACTTGCTGAATGTCTTAGATGATTTCTCTTATTGAGCTTTAACAAAACTACATTTATTTATTAAATTAGCTTTGAATAATAAAAAATATTAAAGTTTCATAATATATCGAAGATCAGCTCTGGTCAGATTTGTTGTTTATCATTGAAGAATTGTGACACGATCATTTGAATAATGAAGATTGAAATTAAGTTGCCATGGAAATGGAGATTTATTTGTATCAACATCGAGCTCAAACATACTATGTGTTCGTTCATTTGTTAGACGTATGAATCTTTTATCACAATCAATAAATAGTTCCACTATAATATTCATTTCGTTATCATCCTTATAGCCGTTGAAACCAGGCATATGAACGCCATTAAGCCAGACTCTATCTTCTCCAGCCCAGCCGCATACTGATTGACACTTGTACGAATTTTCTTGCATAGATGTATCCTTAGATATAATTCCGATAAATAACCATTTGTAATTATGATTTCTGTCAATTTTGAAACGAAATCGATGTTGACCTGACCTATACTCACCATTACCGCGTGCAGTTGCATAGCTATCAGGCTGATCTTTGATAATAACTAGACCATTATCTTCAATTCTAATATTACCAATCGATCGTTGAAATACTTCTCTTGATGATGTTGATAGTGCAATCTTTGTAATAAAAGAGATAGTATTTTCTTCTTGTTTTATACTGATATTTTTTGGTTGAACTAGATCTTCTTTTAATTGATTTAGTTTTTCCATCCATTGTTTTAAGTCTATTTCATGAAAATCATCATCTTCACGAGCTTTTCGTAATTCTTGTGCAATTTTAGTTAAATCTTTATTTATTTGAATTGTATGTTGATCAATTAAATTTCGTAATTGTTTTCGAATATCATTAGCCAATTGATGAATTTTATTAATTGATTGTTGTTCCCATTCATCGATTTTTTTCATAAGTGGATGATGACGAGATTCTTGTAGTCGTTGTTCAGATAGATTTTGTCGAAATTCATCATGATCAAAAGTTAATTCATCTAATTGTTTACCTAATTCTTGTTGATGTTCAATAACATGTCGTCTACAAAAATCTTTATTACACCCTCGACATGTAAATAATCCTGCTGATTTATCACACATTGCACATGTTACCTTTTGCGATGCTGTTGCCATCATTCTTTTAAATAATGTATATGTAAAAATAAAAATAAACTTCATAAAGAATAACCTTTGCATTATGAAAGATTATATTTGCAAAAGAACGCAAAAATAAAATGAAGTTAAGTAAGAGATTATATCAGTTAACTATTCATGTGGTTTTACTGCATCTTTTTTAAAAATAATGTAGAAATAATCCAGCATAAATAATGATACTTTTCAATAGACGAAATTGTAGCCCGAATCATTCTGAATATCTTTGCGGTTTTTTTCCGTTATACTTTGATGTTAAATTTGTCATGAAAACAGACAACGAATAAGATATTTGACTACAAACAACTGTACAAAGAATCTTTAAGCCTAATAAATTTTATACAGATCGAGGCCTCTTTCCTCACCTTGCTCTTTCTAATGCCAAAACCCTGACCTTTATAGTTTGAATCATTGAAATATTATTCAAAAAAATGATCACTGTTCTTAAATTTTGAAATGAATAATAGCAATCAAGTCATTTTTATTTTAAATGTATTAAAATATAATGAGAACGGAAACAACCAAAAACTAAAAATTTTAAGACTGTGAGAGAAAATGATATACAAAAGGAATAAATTTGTTAATATGAAATTTAATTTAAAGTAAAAAAAGAAAACTTTAAGAGATAGTCAAAAGTATCGAGACTGGGACGAAAAACTCGCATTCTTACAATTCCATAGTCATCACCAATCCATATAATTTATTGAATTCTGGAGTAATACATTCTCTAAAAGCAATCTGTCGTTCCTACGACGATATTACTTAACGTTCTCTCGATTAATCACCATGAATGTCTTTGGAAGACAAAGAATCAAATATTGATCAATTGTTTTAATTAAACTTGAACACATTAACGAAGAAATTTCATAGTAATAAATGATAAATAATTCAAATTTTATAATCATATTTCACAAAAAAAACAAGAATATTTTAAAACAATAATTAATTTATCCTGAAGATAAAATTATCGGTTTTTTATTATTATATTCTATTTTGTTTTCACTCATATACATATCATCTTCAAAACGCTTTCTTTCTAATTCAGTTTTAACATTAACATTAATACCTTTTAAACCAATCATTCTTGTTCGACTTAATTTTGGTATCATACATAACCATTGATCTCTTTTAGCTGTTCGACTTATAATACTATCCCAACTATTATATCGTGTCCATTGAATTTTTAACCATTTCCATCTTGTTCTTGCTGTTGACCAACCCCATGAATCAAATCCACGAGGAAATAATGTATATGGATCAGATAAATTCGTTGAATATAAATTAAATGAATGAATAGAAAGAATTTTTGAATTATTAACATCTAATAAATATTTATATGTCCATTGATGATAACGATAAAAATCAACAGATGGTATAAGATCAGATTCAAGTAGAATTGCTCCATCTGCTAACATATATTCAAATGCAAATTCTAATAAAAATTTAACATTAGCAGATGTTGCATATTCATTTGTATCAACATAACGTGGTAAAGAAAAATATGGAGGAGTATGTGAAAGAATTAAAATACGAATATAAGATGGAATTGATTTTAATATAGTTGTAATAGTTAATTGTGCACAATCTTGAGAAAAAATAACAATTGTCTAAATAAAAAGAAAATATTTATTTTAATTATTTGAAATATATTTTTACATCATTTATTCCATCAACTTTAATTAAACCATCTAAAACTTTTTTTAAATAATGTGGTCGATCACAAACTGGTATTAATATTGGCATAAATTGATTTTGTACACCAGTTTTTATATTCCATAAATTACGTTTATTTGCTTCAATTAAACCTTGTTTAAATTGATATGTACAATAAAATGAATAATAATGAATTGATAAAAAATAAATAAATAATAAACAAATAATAAATAATATTATAAAACGAATAAATAAAATAAATTTATATCGACAAAAGGATATAATTATTTTTATAATACGATAGAATTTTGTACAAATTTCATTATTATATATCATTTGATTTAATTATGAAAAACAAAATAACTAGAAAAAAAAATTATCTTTTTTTTTGTTTATCTTTAAATTTTGATCAGTTGAAAGAAAAACGCTTTCATATCCTATCTAAGACAAGGTTGCGAGAATAGAAAAAAAAAGATAGAAGAACGATACTAGTTCTTTTCTTTTTTTTTTGCAAAAAAGCGACAACGTGCATTGATACGTGATAAGAACGATAAAATGTCAAATGCATTCTCGTTGGATGAAAAAAAAAACAAAAAGACTAAGAGTGCACATGGTTACAAATGAACTTCATAATTAGTTAGAGATTTATTAAACTATGAATTAGTTTTTAAATACATAATCAAGTGATAATATTAATCGATCATTTTTAAGATAGAATCTATAATAAAGTATGCCTAATTAATTTTATGAATGCTTGAATAGATCAATCATGAACTATATTCTAATTCAAACCTATAATTTCTTAGTTTTAATAAAGTCAATTTTGATTTTTTTTTATTCTTTATTATGAAAAAATTGTTTCACTATTCTCAATATTTATTGACATATCAGATTTATATTTCTGTTGATAAATGACTTGATAAATACTGTAAGATGATATGCATAAAACCAGATTAAAATACTTGATTAGATTAGTTATTATATGTTATCTTACTGAAAGCTAAAGAACATTCACTGTATATAACTTTAATTATTAGATACGATATTTTAATTGTTATTGTCAGTTATGATTTATCGATAAAGATTCTTTAAAACAAAAGATTATATATTGTTATCTTTTCTTTCTATTGTTAAATATATTTATCATACTAGAAATAAAAACGACGAGTTATACGAGATTTTTTTGACATGCGTCTTAAAATCAAATAAAGAAAATCAAGGGAAGAATAGGAAAAGAACAACAACATTAAGTTGTTAGGTAACATCCTCCTCAAGTTGTTTATATCGGAAAAGAAATTTTATTAATATTTCAATCTTGTAGAAATTTCATTGATGATAGACATAAAATAAAAAAATTGTATGAAATATTAGCGTATAAAGTTGATTATTTCTCATCAATAATAGTATTGATTTTATACATTTTAAAATGATAATACTAATTATTTAATTAAAAGAAGCATATCTAAACAGAATAACTTTCTCTATCTGTATCTATAATACTTTCTAAAGTGATATCAAGTTATTCAATAACCTTCATTGCATGAATGAATAAATGTATTCTTTCTTCTCCTCGTTCTGAGATGATCAAAAACTATTATTGACGTCAAAATATAATGAACATTGATGTTTTCTGAATATCTTTAGTGAAATCATTCTCAAATTTCGTTGCAAAATATGTTTTTGATCCTAATGTATCTAATGGCATTACCTGTTTGAGAGAAAAAAGTTTTTTTTCAGTTTCACCACTAGTTAAATACAAATGTAAAACATTTGCTTAAATGGTCAAACTTGCGAATATTTACAATTAAAAAATTTTATTGACTTTTATTTGAACTTAAAAATAATATTTTAACGAATAATATATGAAAATTACGAATTCAAAAAGAATTCATCTCTATACTTCTGATCAGTCTCTTCCGAGTAATTATTATTCAGAAATACCAAAATATAAAAAAAATTTACCTTCTGAAACTGTCTTTCCAATAATTTTCAGTTGCATAAACGATCAAGAAGCAAACACTAATGAATCGCAAATGGCGCCAAACGATCCATATTTATTTCAGTTTTATATAACATATTGCACTTAGAATAAATTTTTTGAGAGTTTTTAATTGTAAATATTCACATGTTTTACATTTGTATTTGACCAGTGGTCTAACTGTGAAAAAAAAACTTTTTCTCAAACAGATGACACCATTAGATGCATTAGGGTCAAAAATATATTTTGCAACGAAATTTGAGAATGATTTCATTAGAAAAGGTCCTTTTTACACGATTATGTATGTTTTATTGCCCACTGTTCAGCAACTAAGCGGTATAAGTTATAAGTTTGAAATTTGTATGAAAGACAGAAAAATATTTGGTATAAAGAATTTCATTCTCAAAATTCAACTTTTAATGAGAAATTTCTAGATCTCATTGACCAACTTATGTTTGGACATTTACTGACCACTAGATGCGTGTCTCTGAAAATGGTAGTGGTACCAGCAGATTTCCTCCACATTTTTCTTTCTAATGGTGATAGCCGCAGGTCTGTAGCTATTACCGTTCTCGAGATATTCAGAAAACATCAATGATCATTGTATTTTAACGTCGATAGTAGATAATAACCATAGGAAATTATTTTGATTTATATTATATATTTGAATGAATTGCAATTTTTTGATACAATTGGGATTTTAGCTATACTTTCATAATAATTTGCGTTCTCATATATCGATTTGGGTAATTATTTTATGAGTTATTTCTCTCTGTGCATCAAATCTTTACTATCTACTTATGTTATCAGAAATTAAAGTCCACAAACTGAAAAAATCTTATTTTATATGGAGATGTGCTAATAAAAAAGATAAATATCATATAATTAATAGTCTATTTTGTACAGTATGAGATATTCCATTAAATTATATGTTTATATTTCTCTCTTCTTCTCTTCACTTTCATCTATATCATAATAGACTAAATTTCAGATCAGGAACTTTCATCTGATTGATCACAGAACGTGAAAAAAAAATATAGTACCTGATAATCCAAGTTCTTTATTCATCTGAATTTCGGTTTGTTTGTCTGAGTACATTATGAGATTTAGGATGAAACAAGTGTAGCAATCACATAATACGGACAGCTTTATGCCAAACCGGTGCCGTTTCGATAGCATATATTGTTTAAAATTCAGACGTCCTTTCCATAGCATCAGGCTCTTGTCAACACATAAGTTTTTGTAAGGTGTAAAGTACTGTTTGAATTTCTTTTGTAAGTCATCAAGAACTGGCCTGATCTTATACAATCAATCGTCGTATTGTTGTTTCTTGTTGTATGAAAATGGAGGAATCTTATAATCAAGAGAAATCGATTTCTACTGAACATTCGAGCAAAAATTGGACTGATGATTAATGGATCTGAAGACCAATAATCTTTTAGTCGATTTTTTTTCATATGGGCCATAAGCATCACTATAGCAAGAAATGAGTACACTTCAGGAACGTTTGTATTGCTCCACGCCGCTTCATGAGAACTGGAAGAATTAGAAACACTTCTGACTGACAATGACTGATACTGATTGATCTCATTCACTATTCGTTCCAACAAGTTTTGATTTAAAAACACTTCGAAAAACTCTAATGGAGATCGATTTTCCAAACTGATTGTGTCCCAGTTTATGCCAGATCGTGACATAAATTCAAATAAAGGAGTTGTGAAAATATCAGCTCCCTAAATTCTTGCTCGATCGAATGAATTAATTTCATCTTTAAGTTTTTCTTCGTCAGAACTATTATATGGACTACCGCTAGAATCATTGTTCAGATCATTATCAAAATCATTGTCAAAATTCTTGTCACTTTCGATATCCAGACTGCTGAGAATTTCATCAATTTCCATGCTTTCGTTGGCTCTGGAGAAAGTCATAATTTCAAGAGCGAAACGGATGTAATTTAAAAGTATGTATAAGTGGTACTACATGAGCGTTGATATCAGCTATGCGCGCTCTGTATTTCTTTTTTGTTCAACTGGTTTCTGATGTAAACACCAAACGCACGATATTCGCGTTCAAACATGTCTAGGCGCGTTTTATATACTGACTGCATTTAGACACGGTTGAACGTTTTTACTGATTGCGTCTACACGTGTTTGCATTTCAAAAAATATTCTTCAAATGTCTACCAAATATGTTCAGATGCTTTTCTATCTCGAAAGACATAATAATGCAAAAAAAATACTGTCGAAAACAGAATTAGACGACGCCACCAGGATGCAATTGGAATTTTTTTTGAACAATTGGACGGATATGTGTCCCTTACGTGAAATGCGAATAGTTCTGATAGAATTCACCGGTTGTATATGTCTGGCTCATTGAATTTGGTTCAATATTTGATAGATATAAAATTTTTTCAACATGCCTTGAAACGAAGAAAAGTCTATTGTATGCAAAGTAGGAAAAAATGTGAGGTATTGTAAAATGTTTTGTAAATAGAAGATAAAATTACTTACACGGACTTTCCAGCTCCCCCATGGCTTTTAGCCAATCGTCCGAAGAATACTGATTAAATCATATAATTAATAAGTGATCATTACAATTCAACTATATAGTGCAACAAACTTTTTACTGTAGTAGTGTTTTGAATAAAATTATCCGCAATGGTACGATCATAATGCTATTAAAAAATATCTCTTTATATTAATCATGATCCGAAGGCAAAAAATATATCATTTCATCTTAAACTGTTAAATTTACTAGAAAAAAATTGATACAAAGTGTTGAATATTTTGCTAGGCAGAAGTAAATGTCACTGCACGGACGAATTTAAGTAGTAAAGTGAATATTAAAAGACATTTTATTTTGAGAGAGAGAAAATATTTCGAGATAGTATAGCTCAGTGGTGTATATGCACGACTTCTTATCGATGGCTCACGCATTCAAATCTGACTTTCATCATTTAAGGTAAAAATTTAATTCATTCGCCCAAATAGGCTAGGATTATCGCAGCATGACGTTGATGGGCTGTTCGAATCTGAGATGAATTGATAATTAATTTTTTAGTTTTTGCAATTTTAATTAGGACACGTCTAGATACGATTGAAATTTCAACCGCGTCTAGACGCAAGAAATGCTTCACTGGAGACGCAGTTCTTGCATTTGTCCTTTGCATTTTGCACGCAACCAAATGCGTTATACATGCGTTCCGAGTCAAAACATATTTACATGGATTACATAAGCATATATCAATGAAACATAACAGATATATAGCAGTAAAAGAGAAAAAAATCAGTATGAGGTATATTGCCTTGTGGAAGGTAAAGAACATAAAAGAGAGATAAGCGGAGCAGAGTAGCGAATCATACTCTGACTGTACGTAATAATTTTTACTCTTCAATGCACACTGTGTACACTTATTTGAAGAATAATATCCATGACGCATATATGCGTCTTCAGTCCCGAAAGCGTCAATGAAATTTATGTAGTAATTTATTTAATCAGAACCATAAAACATAGCGATTCAAGTAACCTTCTTGATCGATTATCAACACTATTCAACACTAATACAATATAAATGATTACAATGAAAATGTCCTTTAGAAAAAAGAATGTCTCCAGGTGTAATTTATCATATAGCTATAATGATTATAATATTGTCTTCTACTCATATAAAATCTTTTCGCTAATAATAGATGCTAGTATACAAATATATTTTTCAAATTACTCCGTATATATTGTATAAGTTTTTGACTTTGGTTTTAGATAATGGCACTCGTTCGTTCCGCTCGATGGGCAACTCTTATCTTCCCACATATTCTTATATATAGTATTCTCAGTTTAATACTAGCTGGTTTTGTTATTTTAACGATTATATTTGGTTCATTATGGCTTAAATCTGATTTCAGAACAACAACAACAACCACAACAACGACTATAACGACTATCACTTCCACTGTCATCACCACTGTCAATTTCACTTCATCTTCAACTAGTTCTGCTTCTAATTTTGCAGTTGCAAATGGTATTATTGGTTTTCCACCTCGTCTACCAAATGATGGTCGATATGTACAATGGACTATTTTACAAATGAATGATGTCTATGAATTATTGCCACTTGATCAAGGACGTAAAGGTGGTTTAGCTCGTGTTGCATATATTAGACAATTATTACTCAATGAAAATAATAATACAATAACAGTTCTTGCTGGAGATCTTGTTTTGCCTTCAGCATTAAGTACAGCAAATGTTAATGGAACAGTTTTAAATGGAAGACAAATGATTGCAACAATGAATGTTTTAGGACTTGATTATATAACATTTGGTAATCATGAATTTGATTTAAGTCAACAAAATTTACTTGCTCGTATGAATGAATCAAAATTTACTTGGATAAGTTCAAATGTATTTCAGTTAAATAATAGTCAACCATTTGGTTCAAGTGTTACACATAAAATAATCACAATTGATGGTGTTAGAATTCTTTTGATTGGTTATACAATCGATACTACTGGTAATTATATTCGTTTTATCAGTCAAGCAAATCTCATCAATTATACAAAAGAATTTTTAACTAATTTTCCTAATACAACATATGATGTTCTTGTTGCTATCACTCATTTAGATATGGCAACAGATATTCAACTTGCTTCGCGTATTCCAGAAATTGATATGATTATTGGTGGACATGAACATGAAGATTACTATTATTTAAGAGGACCTAATTATACACCTATTTATAAAGCAGATGCAAATGCTTTTACTGTTTATATTCATCGTTGTGCTTTTAATATTGATACAAAACGATTTCGTGTTTATAGTACATTAGCAAAAGTAACATCTGAAGTTCCTGAAGAAAATGCAACAGCAACTGAAGCTAATAAATGGTTTAATTTAGGTATGCAAGGTTTTGAAGCATTAGGTTATCAACCATCACAAGTTGTAGCATGTTTACCAACTGGTTTAGAATTAGATGGTAAATCTGAATCAGTAAGAAGTTCTCAGACATTATTATCTGATGCAATTTGTGAAAGTATGGTAGCTGCAACATCAGCAAGTGGAACAACAATTGGACTTTTTAATTCTGGTGCAATACGTGTTGATGATGTTCTTCATGACACAATTAATCAATATGATATTTTACGTGTATTACCTTTTGAAAACTCAGTTTTAGCTATTTCTGTTCCTGGTTCATTACTTGCTAGAGTACTTACAACTGGTAATTCACTAGTAGGAAATGGAATGTTTCTTTCACATACAGGAGTAGAAACAAGTGATGGAGGAACAACATGGTTAGTTAATGGTGTTAACATTGCTACAAGTGGTCTTGACTATAAAGTGGCAACAATAGCATTTGCAAGACTTAATACTGAATTACGTAATACTACTATACTACAGACAGCTAATCTTTCACAAACAAAAGGTTTAATCGATTATATAAAAACAAAGTATCCGTGTTGAAGAACGTTATTTAAAAGAAGGATAAATAGGACTAATTTGATTACAGTAAAGCAGAACACTAAAAAGAATATATTTTATTAACATTAAAAACTAGATATTTACATATCATATTAGATTCATAGCTATATTTTTCACTTGTATATCATAATCACCGATTATTCATTATAAGAAGTCGACTTATTCTTTGGTCAATGTAAAAATAATTAAATTTATTTATTATGTCTTATTGTATACAATTTTCATTTTTTTCATTTCCATCATATTAATTTTTTTTTCTTCAAGTTTCATATCGTTATAGCCTAATTTCATTTGTCTTGTTTTCTAAATTTATTTGTTTTTTTGTTGATGTTATTATATAATCAGTGATGTATTTTTAATACATATGAAACATCTTTTGTTCGATCGGAGGTAGTAGCACACGTCTGATCAGAATTTATTAATAAATATTACGCCAATGCCTAGTGAGAAAATAGAAGACGGGTAAGTATTTTTCAAATACCTTTTGATAAAAGCCAGATAGAGACCTGCGGTTTTCACCATTGGAAAGAAGAAGTAAAGACGCATCGAATTTTACAATACAGGCTGTGTCTAGAAGAATTGACCTTCTATTATATAGCAAAAATGCAAAAAAATGATTCTTTTACAGAAGTTAATAGAAAAATCGGCTAAGAATATCGATTAGAATACTTATAATTTCTGAACGGATAGATCTAAACATCTTGATTTTGCGTATAATTTCTAGATCCTCTGTTAGTGATTCAAATGTAGACGAAATTAGTGAAAAATTACTTTAGTGATCTTACGAAATATATTGGTTTTCAAAATGTCGCTTTAAGTCCTTGAAAAAACTAACCGTCAATTTATCTTATAATATACAATTCGATAGGTCTCCATCTCATCTTTTCAATAGCGAAAACTACAGCTCTCTATCTCGCTTCTATCAAACGCTATTTGAAAAATACCCAACCACCTTTTTTTTTCTAAATGCATATTAGTCGAACTACTTTTCTTTTCTGGCCTTGTCATTGTTAGTAAAGTTACTTTCATAGACGAATATTTAACTCTAATGTTTAAAATTTTAGTTAAAATATCTTCATATCGACAGAGTCATCTATGTTCTGACGATTTAATGCGATTTGTTGACTTCGAAATTGGTAGCTAGCTTCTCTGATTTAATTATCACGATTCATTGAGCCCGTAGTGGTCACATACACTATGTCTTTTCTCACGATTAACAGTATTTTGATATTCTTTGATTTTATAAGTATAATTAAAAAATATGAAATGAATAATACATATGCATATTATGTTATAGACACTATTGGTAATATTTACAACAACATGCAGGACATTTTCTTCTTGAAGATGTGATTATTTTCAAAAGAATCTTCATTTTCTTAAAAAGGATTAGAATATGAGAAAAATGATATAAAAATGTAAAATATAAAGAACAACTACAGGACTAAGCACTTTTTTGACAAAAATCTACTCGATATATTCACTAAAATTTAATACTATTGATCTGGTTTTTTTTCTCGTGTGTACTTAATATCAATATTTTAAATGATTCTAAATATATTTTTTATCCTACTTGTTCAATAGATCAATTTTTATTTTGTTAAGAAAACAAAACATAATATACTTTTAATTTTCACAAAGATAATAACTTTAGCCATCTCGAGAATGAAATTGGATTGTCTCTTTTATTGGGTTTTTCTTGTTTAAATCAATTAATATTTTAAAATCAGCTAATTTTTATGAGTTAGGTTTTTACTTTTTGCATCTTATCTGATCTTGTCTCTTTCATCCGTTTCTACTTCTTTTTCAATTGAAATTTAAAAAATGTTCATTGTTAGTTATATGCTTTTCATTTTCATAAATTTCTTTCATCAAATAATTGGCAGAAATTCCGTTCGCCTATGAAAATTGTTCACTTCCAATTTCGCATAAATATCAAATTAGTTAACTTTTAAAGAGCTTGAAACAAACCGTGAATTCTAGAACTTAGACTTTTTACCTCGTCTTCTGTATATTATCAATTGTATCTGCTGAATGAATATTGATAATTAATTATGTTTAATAAAATGATGTCGAGAAAATGAGAAATTGAAGTCTTTTATAAAAATTCTTAAATATCTAAAGAAATCTTCCTGATTTTCTCCTGGTTTTTTGGTTTGAAATCCCTGATTTCTGAAATTTTCACTTGGCAAACCTGACACCATCTTCAACTGTTCACGCTTTCTTTTGTGACACTCTGCCTGCAAGTGAATGGAGTCATCGTATAATTATTATTTTTAATTTATTTCATTACACATATCTTATTTTAAATTTTCCAGTTTATCTCATTACATTCACTGATTTTCGTCAAGAATTAGTCTAATTGGTCACAAGAAGAAGAAGAGTAATTGCCCCACTACATGAAGGAAATATACAGCGTCATATTGTGCAAATCAAATAACGAAATACTTGAAGGACATATCGCTTAAAAGTGTGGGTGTTGTTCATTTCCATCCACACGTTGATCATCGATGTAGGCCTTCATCACTCATGTGAAACAATAAATTCAATAAATAATTTTGAATGTGATCATTCTTTCTGGCTTCATAGTAGGACTAAATTTCCTAAATTTCCTATGTGTTTAAGTGGATTGATTGAATATTGTCCTGGATTCAACCCTCACCCTCAAGAGAAATTCACTGTTTTAATAGATAACTTCAATTCATATGTTTCATAGGATAGTGCACATGCTGCGATATATAAATCAGTTAATGTTGTTAGGATTAATGAATCCAGTTGCAATAAGTTTGAACAATTTAAATTACAATTTGTAATTGTCCATTGAACATTGATAGATAAAGAATTGTTACACATCCATCTAATGAGAACGAATATACAAGTCTTTACTAGATCGAAATTTAATGGGAGACAATAACGTAGATTGATCGGGTATAAGTTATTCTTCGAATAAAACGAGTCGGTGTGGTGCTGAGCGAGCTTGTTGAAATACTTGTGCCACTGGATGTTGTGGATGTACTTACGGATAGAGGTACAACGCTGACAATAACTGGTCTAAGAGAAAAAACGGTTTAACGGTAACCGGTCAAGGTAGTGAGGCAATCAAATTGATGCCGATATGGATCGATGAACGGTTAATCGATAACCGGTGTGAGTCGGTGGCCTTTATCATTACATACACTGTTTGTACTAATTATCTTATTACATAAGTGAAGCTTTACGTACTAGTTCCTCATAATTATCCTCAAAATAATTACTCGCCTAGAACCTAATAATACTAGACTAATACAAATAATAGCTTAGCTTTAATGTTGATAAGGATAGGGAATATCACCACATAATGATCAGTATAATCATATTCCTATATCGTATTGATTGTACCGATAGATTATGAATACAAAGGATTATCTCCTGATTCTATTTTTGGGTGTTATAGTCTTGTTAGATCTAGATATTTGCCGCTCAATAAATTTTACAGGTTTATTAAATAATATAGCTGAATTAGCTTACAATCAATTCAGCCTTAGATCGTTATGGACTGCAGATCAAGTTCTTTTAAGTCTTTTTGCTAGTTATTTTCCTGAATATTTTGCCGTTTTATTATGTTTCTTAAATGAACACATTTCTCACTATTTAAAAGATGGTTCAACATGGAAATCTGGTTGTGATGGAGAATATTCTCGCGTTATCCATGTAGTACCTTCAGATAACTTATTAAAACAGTGAAATTATTTTGAGCATTTACATATAGTTTTCAAACATATGCGTATCGAATGGCTTTCTTATTGTGGTAAAGAGGAGTTATGTATTAAATATCATGAGAAAAAAAATAGTAATAAAACTATTGAAAGAATTAAAGGTTAAAACTCACATAAAACTTTCACCTTCAAAATCATAAAAAATCAAACCGAGCGTATGCTCAATGTATGTATTCACTTATGCATTCAAACCTTGGTGATACTATCTGATTTTCATCGATTGTTATTGTCAAAGGAAAATATGCAGAAATGTAAAGAAATACTAATACAAGGATCCAAATATAAATAGATCATTCGACTTAGTTGGTGAATAAGAAATTTCTGTTTTACTTCTCCATAGATCACTATACAGAGAAACTCAATGTGATGCTGCTGAAAAGAAACATTGGTTCTGAAACAAGAATGCACACTCCTCTATTTCAACAAAAGAAAAGCCTTCACTCAAGCTTTGTGTTGAATAGTGGTAGCATTCAGCAATGGATATGACATATACACATATCTATTAAACATGTTTCGTCATTTGATGCATATATAAGAGAATATATAGTGCTTTGCAATGAAGTGGATATTTTTTTGTATAAATGAATACTACTTACTAATCTTTTTATATAATATTTCTCATAACCTTTGAGTTTAATGTCGAATGGTTCAGTGGATTCAGAGAAATTAATTCGTGTTTTAGTTTTTCAAACATATTCAATGTTATCAACAGTGCAGTAAGATTTTTTTTATTCTTTTTAAATGTAGTAATTCTTGTGTTTTATGTTGATCTTCATAAGTTCATATCCATGTTATTCTTCTTTTGAAATTTAATAACTGATAAATTAGTTACCATCATTTGTAAATAAACCTTAATTATCATCATCATCATCTTCGTTAATACCGTCAAATGCCATGTCTTCATTTGAAACTCCAGAATTCTACAAATTGATTTTATTAAAAATAATGATTTACTAAGTGACAAATAAAAATGACTCGGTAAATATCTTATTAGATCATAAATGAATCTTAAGTCCATACTAATCTGGAATCCTGATTTGTTAGATTATTAAAAAAATAAAATTCAGAATAGAGTCAGCGAGTTGGTTTTCTTTTAATCTTTTAGCTAGTTAAAAGAAAATATAAGAATTTCATTATACATTAAATTCAACAATTTTTTCTATCAATCAATGAGTAATCATCGCTGTAGTCTTTAAATAATATGAAAACAAGATCATATTTATAGGTATACTAGCGGAGGTATTCGATGAAAAGAGAATATGATTAAAATTTGGCATCTTCTACTCGACTTTTCCTGCTGTATATGACACGTCTTCTGTAGGGCTATTCCCGCTGTGGATGAGCTATCTGCAACAAAACTTTTCCCGTGATGCGTGAGAGCTCTTCTACAGAACTTTTTCCGTCACGCCTGAAATCTCTTGGACAGTACTTTTACTGGCATCTATTAAGCATCAGCAACAGGACTCTTTTCACGGGGCTCAAGTTGACATCCTCGTTCACATCCACTCTGAACACGATCACTCTCGAATTTGCATTGAATTGCGTCATTTGATTAGAAAGTGAGTAAAATCGCGGTCCCTTACGACTTGGATGAAGTTTCACGTAAACCTCCCTCTCTCACTCCTGATGACCCTGCTGACTTTCTTTAGCACTCAAGAAACTGACGTGGATAGTTTCGTGACGCTATCTTTCACGATGACTAAATACAAAATGAACAAACTCATCAGAAACTCGATTCGTATTGATCGGGATGAAATTTCACCCATCTCTCCTCCACCTACCCCTTCTGGTGGTTTAAACCTCAGGACGACCTTCATCAAAACCAAACGAAGTAGTGTGGAAAGTTTTGCGATGTTAGCTATCATAGGACTACCTGAGTGAAATTCCACCCACGCCCTCTACCACACCTCCCGATGACCATACCAACTCCCCGTCGACCTTTCGTGTGACCTAGGGAAGCATCGTGGAAAGTTTGGTGACGCTAGCTATTACAGTGACTAAATGCATAGCGAACAGACAGACAAACATTCTTCTTTATATATATGGAAGAATACTAATACTAAACACTATCGGTATTTTACTATTCAATATATTCAACTGATTATTTGAGAATACGAAATGTTTACCTTGTATAGTTTTATAACAGCAGGAGTTGATTTTATTTGACTTGTCCGATCTATTTTTGTTTTTGATAACATCATTTTCCCATCATTTAGCAGATGTTCAGCCTTTTCATTTTCAACTTCTTGAGCACCAAGCGATATAGCACAAAAACGAAAATGATTTATTACCTGAACAAGATAATCGAGTTCCTCCTCTGTTTGGTCTAAAAAAAAATAAAATGTATTTATATAATAATCGTCAGACAAAAGTCTAACAGATTGTTTATAAGAATAATTCCGAATAATAAATATAATTAATAGTAGAAGTTATTTCAATGTACTATTTTTAATTAAGTTTAATAATGTGCAATATTGATTTTCAAGAATGAGTTTAAAGAAATCTTATTAGTATATAACATAAGTGTGTTTAATTATTTGGAGAATTAGTTAAGATCGAGTTCACAACCAGAAATTAGTTTAAATTAAACTTAAAGTAACATCCATTAAACAGCTTGTGCAGTAATTATTTTTATTTCAGAATTTTCTTTGATAATTTTATATAAAACACAAACTTAACCAAATTTATTCAAATGTCCCGAAACAACTTTAAATGTATCGTATTAAGCGTTCAAATAAAATTTTTTACATGTTATTTTAAGTATTTATTAATTTTATGTTAATACGATAATGGAAAAATTAATTAGATTTATACTGATTAAGTATAAATACTATAATATTAAACTTCAAAAATATTTATTTTTTATGGACATATTAATAAGGAATGTTTTTCGTTATAAGACAACTCAAGGTATTTCTCAGTGGGAAAGAATAAAAAATTATTTTTCTTTACTTTGGTTATCTTTTGTAATAATAAATTTATCAATCATAAAAAAGCATTTATCGCTTTTAAATTCCATTGTCAAAATACCAACTATCAAACTTGGTTCTAGAAATTTTTTGACGTTTTGAACAATAATGATTTTGTCATTATTTTCTCCTAAATGACGATCAACAGTTATATCAATATTGACTTCACCGGTAAATTGTGGTTTTTCAGGATGCATATTAAAGCACACATTGTTGCATACTATAGTCTGAAGCATTCTTCCAGAATAACCCAATGGATTCTTATCATTAGCATTAACATCAGTTTGAATCAAATCATTAATAGCCTTTTGAAGATCTTCATAATGTAGAACCGTTCTTCCATCTAGTATCAAAGCAGTCCTACAAACATTTAGTAAATCTTTTTTATAAAAAAATCATTTATTTTTTAAAAATTAATTAAAAAAAAGAAAAAATTTGTTTTTAAAACGAAATTTACAAGTATTCTACGAATACAATAAAAATGAATAAATTAATCATTTTATCAGTAAAAAAATCTCGAATTTGGATATTACTTAAGGACTTATACATTAGTATCTCCTTGTCAGTTATATGTAGTACAAGAAGAAAAAAAAATATATGTATCTATAGAGAGAGAGAACGAAGAACAACAATATTCGTCGGAAAATTTTGGATCTTTTAATCTTTGTTAGAGGGGGGGGAGAGACTTGAAACTAATATCCTCAAATCAATACATATTACTTACATTATATTTTATTTCGATAGAGTTTTAGGAATATGTTGATCAATATTATTTTAACATGGGCAAACATTGTACAAAGTTATTTTTTGTGGACGAAAAAGATCAGATCGATGTTCAATAAATATTTGTTGACAATTATTTAGCAATACGATGAAACCAATACAAGGTCCAAGACCTGTCGTTGCTAAATAATTATTAGCTGAACCAAAGTGGTCCATGTTAATATCATTTATCAAAGGTGCTGGCATGTTTCATTTTTGTTATTTATTTATCTTTAAGCAATTAAAGTTTTATATATGTGGCAATAGAAATGAAAAGGAAGAAAAATCTTTCGTTCTTCGTAAACATTCTATTTAAATCATATATAGAAGAAAGAAAAAGAGAATTTTCTATAGAAATCATCGTATAAATGAACATGCATATCCTAGATTGAAAATCGAACCTCTATCAAAATATTTATAATTAACATTATGTTCGGTTGAAATATCTTTCGAAAAAATTATGTTACAGAGAGAGAATGTGTACTTAATATAATAATGTTTTTTTTTCGGTCTGAAGTTCAATAATTGGAATTTTTAATTAGAATTAGATGTATTAATTTATCCAATTGACGAATAATCTTCAAAATAAATTCATCAAGATTTTCATTTAACATCATAATTGCATTATTTGTTTTAAGAGAATTTAAATGCGGTGTTACTTTAGTTAATCGATGAATATTGAAATAAGATTTAGAATTAAGATTATCGTATTGTCGATTTATTATGAGATGTAGATGTCTCACATTTGTATATCTTCTTGACCCAGGATGTCCATTTCGACTGCCCTAAACAGCTACAAAACGGTGAAATACGATACAACTTTTCTTCGTATTTCGCCGTAATCCATCATCCCGTTTCACGGGCTGTTTTTTCGCTAGAAAACGACCACCATTTTTCACCTTATTGCTATACATTTCTGACTTGTCGGATTACGGCGCCGTTCTTTTCGATCTGAAGAGCAATGACGAAAATCTTTTCATGCTACTACAAGATGTGAAAGATTTGGTAGAGCATCGAGGATCTCTATAATTAAGGTAATACATTGATATTTCTTAATTGCATTTGATTTAATATTAAATGTAATAGATTGTATATGATTAAGTGATAAAGTCCAATGTGAGTTACAATTCGATGACATTGATATATTAGTCTAAATTAGTGGCGTAACCAAGGTATGGCATGAGTGGGCACCACCCACTCACCGGGCCTGTTTGCCCACTCATCCTCTTTTTGAAAACCAAACTTTTTATTTTTATAAAAATATCTGTTTAGTCAACCGATAAAACAGATTTAAAGATGAATTATCGTTTGGAATACAGACACGTCTACTAAGACAATAATAATTAGTAGATTTTATTTGACAAATGTTTTCTTTTCTTTTCTTATCATTTTATTTTCCAATTACAAGCGAGCATGAGCTGCACAAATAATCTATTTATTCTGAGCAAATTATATCAAATTATATCAAATCTTTACTAAATGTCGTCAGATAATAAAGAACCAAAACGTCGTTCAATTACGTAAAAGAAGTTAGCACCAGATTCGATAATTTTTGTCCCGATTCGCCTAGTGACTTGTGCCATCGCTCGAGTCGGTTGTACTGAATGCAGAATTTAATTCTGAATCCAATGGCACCATTTTTACACAGGGTTATTGGGCAAAAACTGAGATTTTGTCAAAAACTGGTTTTGGAGGTTTTTTCTGCAATATAGACACACCATATACAATATTTTTTATAAAACACCATTTTATGCCCGATGGTCCTCTGTAAAAAGGATATCATTGGATTCAGAATTAAATTCTGCATCCAGCACAACCGACTACAACGATAGTACAAGTCACTAAGCGAATCGGGACAAGAATTATCGAATCTGTTGTTAACTTCTTTTACGTGAAAAATGCATGTTGCATCGCCAGATAAATATTATATAGTATTTTAAAAAATCGGTAGGCCGGCGCCCACTCACCCGGCAAATCTTGGTTACGCCACTAGTCTAAATGAGATACACACATATTATAGATTTAAAATTTTATTTTTATTTGTTTACAAAAATATGTATTTTTTGAAAACTTAAGTTTAATATATGTTTTACCTGATAAAACACATCATTTTTCCTTTTGTCTTACTTTCATTTAGTTTTTATTTTTACTACTATCATGTAATTACAGTAAAAGAGAAAAGAAATCATACATTGTAGTCAAACTTTCTTTATCAAATACGATAGTTTAACTAATATTGTCGTCATATTTTTCGATGAAGATTCCTGCAGTATTATCTTTTCTTTCTATTATTAAATGTATTTATCATATTAGAAAAAAAATGCGCAGCTATACGAGATTTTCTGATATGTATCGTAACATCAATTAATGAAAAATAAAGATAAGAATAGAAAAAGGAACGACATTGTTCTTAAGTTCAATTTAAATGTGTTATTTACACCGGAAAAGAAACTCTATAGACACATATTTCATAGAGATGAATGGCATTGAAGGTGATAATATTTAAAAAAATTGCATCGAATAATAGAATACAAAATTGATTATTTCCATTCAATAATACTATTGGCTTTTTATATGTTAAAATAATACCATTAGTTATTATATTAAAGGAAGTAAATTTGCTCTCTTTTTTTTTCTTGATGTCAAGCTTTATTTATATTTGATAGATATTTCTAGTTATTGACATTATGAATATATTTTATTTTGTAAATTGAATTGTATCTTGAATTAAATTCACATATAATTTATATCAAGGGGGAACAAATTGATTTCTATACTAATATCCATTTCAAAATAGAAGAGACGTGGGTATTTTTTGAATAACTTTTGATAAGTACATGATAGAGAGCTGCGGTTTTCACCGTTAGAAAGAGGAGAGAAAGACGCATCGAAATGCATATGGAAAGAGTTTTCTAACTGCTTTTCTAAGACTGTTGTGCAAAACTTTTCAAAGAACGTGACGCGTCTTGTGGGCTACATAGTCGTCAGTAGGTTTTCAGAAGTGTTCTAGAACCGCCAGATCGCGAGCTACAAAAACCATGCAAAAATTCAAATCAAGATCGATGTCAATGAGGCATTTTAGTCGTGGAAATACGCTGAATCACCTAGTTTTCCTTGAAAAAAACACAAAAAACTGCAAATTTTTGTGATATTTTCATCAAAACTCGTGTTTTTAACACGCTGGAAAAGAGGAGAATTTGAACAATGTCTGATTATAAGTCTTAGGAAAGAAGTTAGAAAACTCTTTCCATATGCATTTAAATGCGTCTTTCTCTCCTCTTTCTAACGGTCAAAACCGCAGCTCGCTATCATGTATTTATCAAAAGTTATTCGAAAAATACCCACGTCTCTTCTATTTTGAAATGGATATTAGAAATCAATATGACATGTTCCATATGAGATGAATGCCTGGAAACTGACAAAACCATTGAGAATCATCGGTAGTCATAAGAAAATATGAAAAATCAATAGAGCTCATTTTACATCAAAGAAAACCATCATTGATTAAATGAATAGAATTAGCCTGATTTTGAATGATTTCTAGTAGTAACCCTGTATTCATACGAACAACATGAGTTCCTCACTGTTGTAAGGACAAAGTATGGGATTGTTCAGATCATGCGAGAGAGAGTCCCAACTAATCCCTATATCAGCCCGAACAACCCTGTGTTTTATTAGGATAATAGGAGAGAAAAATCCTGCTGAAATTTGACTGGCTAGAAAATCAACCAATCACATTTTAGTACAACTTTTCTTCACTATAGTAAGGACGAAACATGGTGTTGTCTAGGCCGATAGGGGATTAGCGAAGACTCTCTTTCATATGGTTCGCACAATTTCATGCTTTGCCCTTACAATTGTGATGAACCAATGTTATTCGTATGAATATAGGATTTCTACTAGAAATCTCTGGAAATCAAGAAATCAGGGGAAATCAGTTTGTTCCCCCTTGATTTATAAATGGAATTGATTTTTTACTGTTTTTTTAATAATATGAGATACGAATCTGACTCAAATGGTAATATAGACGGTATGAGAGAACGAATACACGATGTACTATAGAACAACATTTTTTTCTACTTATATAAGTTTTTTATGATTAAAATAATTTTTTTTTGTATGCAAAAACAAGATTAAGTGCTTTTCAGTATTTTGCATTTCTTAACCAAGAGATTTGAGCTAAAACGAAGGAAAATTTATATCAATCAATACAGTATTTCATGTTCTATAAGTTTATAAAAAAATGAAAAAAAAGACAAGCGTAGTTGTATTTCTCTTTTTTCCTAAACTGATAGAGCGTGAAATACTCTGCTGATTGATATAATTTCCCTGTATTTTAATTTAAATCTCTTGATTACGAAATGTGACATACTGAAAGTAATTATTTTGTTTTAATTATAAACAATTCATACAGATAGACAGAGTCTCGTTCTATAATACATCATGTATCTAGCCTCTCAAACCATCTATATATCACCATATGAATCAGATCCATACTCCATAATATGAAAAAAAAATACTGAGAAAATAATGTGAACAAAGTTGTGAAAAACTAATTTCACTCAAACTTTTGACTTTCGGTGTATATGTGAGTGTAATTGCAACATTTCGATAGGATCGAAATTTCAACTATACTTGTGTAATAAATTTTGTTCCCATAGACCGATTTGTAAAAGTATTTTATGAGTTACTTCTCTCTAAATATTTCACTAACACATCAAATTTCAAATCTCTAACTCGTATTATCAGAATTTATAGGCGTCACATTGAAAAAATTCATATTTTATATGGCGATATGCCAATAAAAGAGATAAGTATCATATAATTAATAGTCTATTTTGTACAGTATGAGATACTCTATTAAATTATATGTTTATATTTCTCTCTTTTTCTCTTCACACTTATTTACTTCTAATATTTATTTGCGAACATTTTGTCAATTATGCGTAGAAGGACCTTGTCTATAAATTATGAAAAAATTCTTCTGAATGATTTGTCTTTTTGGTAAAAAAAATTGATTGTTTATTAAAAATTCGCGTTTAATTTACTTTGTAGAACATCTTTTTGAAAATGACTTCGTAAGTAACTCGTACAAGACTCGTTATTCTCACTCACAATTTTACTGTGAATATATTTTTAAGTTCCGTAGCCAGTAAATAACTCAGTTCTGAATCTTTTATTCTTCTCAAGGTCTTTATATCAGATAACCAAATATAAAAAGACATTTTTACGAAAATAAGGGTTTTTTATGGTACGCTTATATTGAAATAAGTGATATCTACAATAATTAATGTGTAATTAAATGCGGTACCCAGAAATTTTTTAAGTCCAATTTTAGCTGTTTGCATCAATTGTAACAAAAAAAGCGGCAATCCATTCAATATATATGAGTGAATTGCAAGATTATTAGACCATTATATTGTTAGACATGAACGTTCAATATCTTAGGTTTTTATCTATCAATCCTTATGATTTTTTCAGATTATATTTGTCTATGTAATCTCCTTGTTACATAAAAAAACACAAATATATCTCAAACCAATTTTAAGATATTGGAGGTGCAAGATTAAAAAGATCGATTTTTACTCCTGCCGATCGATAAAAGAGGATCTATACCGAATGAACAAGAACTTTGCAATATTTTTTATGTCGCACACGTCTCAACGTCGATAAATAATAAAAAGTTGAACTTTGTTTTAAAATATGCATCTTAAAAAGCTCTACAAGAATGATAATAAGAAATCCTGATTAACTTATGCCAATCGCCTTTTCCATATTTAAAATGGAAGACCGATATGACGATCTTACGACCCATTGTTTTGATCATAATACAGAAAGGTTAGAATGCTTTCTATTTTTCACTAGGTAATTATTCATACAGCTTATAAAGAGATTTTCATGATGCATCGTTTAAAAAAATTTCAATATTCTATCATACACTTATGTCGAGATTCTACCAAAATAAGAAAGGCTTTCAAATACTTTTATTATGGATAATAATCCAGCAATTTTTTATTCCATAAATTTGGGACATCTCGCGTAACTCACCTGAGAATTACCTAAACTATGCAAAAGTATACCACTTGTGTGATTATTTAGTCTGTTTCTCAGCGTTTCCATGAGTTTGTATTGTCTTTCGCGACATTTCGCTTCTTACAAATTCCTTTCGAGTCATCACTATTCTTGACTTGAATATTTATACAGTATTTAAAAAAAATTGTCATATCTTGGGCAGTTTGATATTAGAAATCAGAAAGATTCATTCATATTTTCCTTTCATATAGCGTTACAAAATACACTAATCACTGTTTTCAAAATTGAAAATTCTTTTTCGTTCAATTTTTTTATAGAACAGTATAACAATTTTTTCATGTATGTTTTTATCGGTGAGTTGGAATTTACGAGGGAACACATCCAACTGATACATCACTTTTGAATCGAAACTCTGCGCATTACATAGGTGCTAATGAGCCATGAATACCCTAAAATGATCTCGTTCTACTAGCATATTATTGCCAGAATATTGCATTTTTATTTTTTTTTTAATAGAAAGCTATGGTGCGCCTCAATAATACGAGGAAAACTGAGTTTCGAATCTTCGACTTGAAACTTTGCATAGGGGCAAGTCATAGTGAGAATTGTCTATTGTGAAAGTTTCAGATCTTTTGGTTATTCCAATTCTAAGATAGAGCTCTAGTGAAAGTATGCTTTTACATCGTTTATATGCATCGGCGGATTCGATGTTCTTATTTCAGAATAGAAGCAATGAAAAGATCTGCAACTTTCACAATAGACTATTTTCATTGTGACCTGTCTCTGCGCAGTTTCAAGTCAAAACTCGAACCTTAGTTTTCCTCTTGTTTCTGAGGGGAGACCACAGCCTTCTATTTAAAAAGAATGCAATATCCAGGCAACAATAAGTTGGTGGGACAAGATCATTTTGAGATATTCATAGCTCATTAGGACCTACATAATGCACAGGATCTCGACTCAAACGCGATGTATCAGTTGAATATGTTCCCTCATTAGACGACAAATTCTAGTATAATCTTTTACCATACTTTATCATTTTTTGTTTCGTGTTTTTTATGCGTTTTTGCGTAAATTACTTTTTTTATTCATTTGCATATGAAACCAAATTACTGATGCATATCATATAAATATGCTTCTTGTATGAAAGTGGGGATGTCATTCAAACATTATTTACAGTACACCTCATTAATAAATATAAAATTGAACAATGATACGAATGCTTTGGACAACATAACAAATGATTGGTGTGTTTTGTATAAAATAAATAATTTAATGAATCTTTTAGTAAGTTTTTTCAATTATTTCATGTGATAGAACATGTTTCAACTATATCACATATTAATAAAATAGTAATTGATGATTTAAAACTTCTATACAATGATGTTCTATTTCAACTTTCGACATTATTGAAAAGTTACAGTTTCAATGTGAAGATTCACGATCAATATCAATATGATTTCTACATTAACATCACCTTTTTATTAATGCAATACGAAATTTTTCTTTTAATTAAAGCAGTACGTTTCTTTGCTTTATATAAATAGATCGAAACCGAAAAAAGTTTTTCAAATATTTCATCAGATAAGAAAGATGAGTTGAAGTTCCCAACAATCTAAGTATTTTTCATAAGTATTCTAAAATAATAAAAAAAAAAATTGATGAAAACACAAATAAATGAGAGAACCCCAATTCAAACACAAAAAAATAAAATTCTCTTGAACAATTATAACAATTTTCAATAAAAAAAGAAGCATAATTATTAGTGTTGACTTATATAACTGTTTTAACTATTATGCAATACAAATCCTTTTCTCTAAGTACTAAAGCACGAAGAAAAATAGTGATTATGATTGTTAACGCGATATTTTCATCGTTTCATTTCTTCTCAGGGTCCAGTCCTCTCCTTTTTTAACCGTTTCTGAGTCTCAAAAGATATAGACAATTAGCCTCCAATTTTCATTACAAATACAAAAATTCCTGTTCAAGGAATAATATTTTAAAGAAACTTTTCATGATTTTTTGCAGGATCATATTTTTAAGATATTTTGATCTATATCATTGATATGCTTTTCTTTTTTTCAGAGAACTGCGTTGAGGTTTGGAGATAAAATATGATATTGGGTTTCAGAACTCTATAAATCCATCTAGAAAATCAAAATCGAAAACAATTAATTTTTCACTCAATTGAACAAAGTTAGAAAGTAATCATAATCACACTAGATTACGCAATTTGTCCTTTATTTTGTGCTAAATAAAAACAATAAGAATTTTACCATAATTACTGTAAAAACAAAATTCTAAATTCATAAATGTGTTTCGAATAGAATATTGTCTTTTTTTGTACTTGATATTCAGAGCTGTCAACATTTTCACCAAAATAAAATGTCACAGTACATATCATTAATAATATTTTTTGCTCGATGTTTTTTTACGTTCTACCATCATAACACAAAGCAGTGAGCAGTAGAGAGGAATTAACTTATTATTTAGGCTCAAGTGCATTGCATTTAATTTGAATTAGTTTTTTTTTCACTACATATATTTTTCTCTCCTTTTTCTTTTCATCTTTAATAATTATTTGTATATAAGAATCCATTCAATAGATGTAAATTATTTTATTTCATATAAAAAGAAAACGAAAGTATATATATTATGAATCCATTCATTTCATACTCTCTATTTAATATAATAGAATATATCAATCTGTTATTTTACACATATGTGTTTGAATGATTTGTTTATCACCTTGATTATTATCTTTCTTGCATATTTTATTTTTTTCATTTATATAAGTGTTTTTTGATTAGGTGTCTAGTATCTGAACAAAACATCAGTTATTTACTGTAAACAGTTTCTTGATGAAATTTTGCTGCAGTTAATTAATCACAAATGGATATATTTGGAAGATTTTTGAATACATCATTCAAGGAAAATGTTTTATACTGACAAGTATAAAAAAGAATATTAACGTAAGATTATAATATTCCCCTCCTATCCCTATAATAAAAGAACCTGGAATTTGGCGGTAATTCTTCTGAAAACCAGGTCGAATTCGTGATACTACTGAACTTCTGTTCACACCATCTAGCGTCGTTATCTTCTCTTAGGGAATTTATCCGAGAGAAAAAACGCCGAAATTAAAATTTTCTGATTATCTAATTAAACTGGTCAAACTGATCTTTTTTATTAAAAAATCGATTGAAAACATTTGATTTTTTAAAACATTCTGTCAATATTAAATCAAAAAAATCAATATTTGGTCATTATTATGGTGGATCTAATAGAAAAGAGCTGCTAACAGATATTTTTTTTTGATTAAACTGATGTTTTTGATAAACCGATTATTTGGTTACATTGATTAAAACCAACAGTTTCTCTCTTGAGTTTCATTTACCATTTTTTTTATTAACAAAATAACTCTTACATAAGGCAACATAGTAGTTTTTCGATTTTTTCCTGATGAATGTAAATTTAGATCTCATATCTCTACTACGAATATATCTTCGAAAAAGATGCGCATTTAATTTTACGTAGCAGTAAAGCCAAAATTTGTTGTTTAATCATTAATTTGTTTATTTATTTGTTATCAATAAGAGAACTCATTAAATCACAATGACAGTTTTTATGATTTTGTTTGAATTGTGACGAGCGTTTTCAGCAAATTCCTTCACCAAATGTCTTAATATAATCTATATAAAAGGATTCATCTATCAACTGTTAATACCAGTGAGAACAAATAAAGAAACAAATTAATAACCAAACAACAAATTCTGGTTTTATTGCTACACAACTACATAAGACTTTTTCAACAAAATGTTTATTGTATTAAAAAAAAAAACGAAAAACTACTATGTTCTTTTACTTATGAGCTGCTCTATGCTTTTGTGGAACAATGTTAGTTCAAGGTATTGCGATTTGAACTTAATACTTATAGAAAACAAGATTGTAAGAATTGAAAACTCAAAATTTGAAACTTAATTTTTGATACGGGTCTAGATTTTGTATTGTGAATTTCAAGCCTATTCTTCCTGGGGATCTTGTAATGTAGGGACCGAGCGAGAGTACAGATAAACAAGATACAATGACAAGCATAGCGAAGAAAAAAAATCATTCATACATATCAATATAAACTAGATACATTGAATACTATTAACAAAGGATAAAATATACACACAGACGACGAGTAATATCTATTTATTTTGCTGATTTTGACAGATGCTAGAACACGAAAGTCTCATTGGTCGTTATTTTTATCGAATCAAGATGTATTTCGTATATCGTATTTATATTAATCAACATGTAGATTTTTTTTATGGATAAATCATTGTTATTACTCATTGGAGCGAAAAGTATGTGTAATGATATTCGAATAAAATTAAGTAATAATCCTTAAACTTCGAAACAAACCGGATTATTCAAGTTAAATTGGTAAGAATTCTTTCATTTTTTTGTACACAAACTTTATGAAACGTTCATAATACTTAACTGTTATATAATTTTCCCTAGTATAATATAATGCAATGCCGTTAAAATTCTAAAAATATAAATACGACTCTTTAATGAAATATATATGTCATAGGCCAATCTAAGACTTGCCTAGGTTAAACTAGGATAAATTTCTTAAACAAGACATCTGCATATAAGTGATCAGATGATATTTATTTTAAGTGTAAAGAAATTGGAAAGAATGAAAACGAGAATCATAGATTCCAGCAGTGTCACATATCTAGGATTTTGGAGATGCCACCGCGTCTCGCCAGGTGTGAGTGTGGCGTCTCCAGAATCCTAGATTTGTGACATTACTCTATGCGAGTCAGATGTGATTTGAGTTACTAAATACTCTACGCTACTTTGGCTCAGAAGAAACTTAGATGAACCTGAAAAACATGCCAATGATAAATTGAACTGACAATTTTAGTGAGTTCTGAGATTGGACTAGTTCAAACTCGGATCTCAGAATTGTCTAGGTGAATTCTAGATTGGCCTGTGACATATATATTAATTTATCCACCACAGTATGTTAGATAGGTACGATAATTGTAACATTGTCCTCATCTCATATAAAATCCTCCTCATAATACCAGATGCTACAATACAAATATATTTTCAAATTGTTTTGTACAACTTATGTGAGTGTTATGTGTGTCACAGATCCATATCATTTAAACGAGCGGGTGCGAAATATTCAACTCTCTTGAACAAACAGGAGCAGAATGATCAGCTCTTTTGGCATAGGTCATATATACTCATTACCTGTTTTATTTCTACGGAACTTACTAGAAATTTATTCACATCAATACCAAAGCGAAAGTTTCCCTCTTGGTGTCTGTCGAGTCTTATTCATATGAAGAGAGCTGGTCAGTATAAATTTGAGTTCAACTAATTTGACTCATTGAGCTATGAACTGCCGTAAAACTAATAAATGTTTGTCTTCAGTTTTAGATAATGGCACTAATTAATTCTACTCATTGGAAAAACTGTCTCTTCCCGCATGGTATTATATATGGTTTTCTCATTTTTATAATAACTGGTCTTGTTATTTCAACTATTGTATTGGCTTCATTATGGCTTAAAGCTGATGCTAGAACAACAACAATTACGACCATTACAGCTATCACTTCCACTGTCACCACCACTGTCAATTTCACTTCATCTTCAACTAGTTCTGCTTCTAATTTTGCAGTTGCAAATGGTATTATTGGTTTTCCACCTCGTCTACCAAATGATGGTCGATATGTACAATGGACTATTTTACAAATGAATGATGTCTATGAATTATTACCACTTGATCAAGGACGTAAAGGTGGTTTAGCTCGTGTTGCATATATTAGACAATTATTACTCAATGAAAATAATAATACAATAACAGTTCTTGCTGGAGATCTTGTTTCACCTTCAGCATTAGGTACAGCAAATGTTAATGGAACAGTTTTAAATGGAAGACAAATGATTGCAACAATGAATGTTTTAGGACTTGATTATATAACATTTGGTAATCATGAATTTGATTTAAGTCAACAAAATTTACTTGCTCGTATGAATGAATCAAAATTTACTTGGATAAGTTCAAATGTATTTCAGTTAAATAATAGTCAACCATTTGGTTCAAGTGTTACACATAAAATAATCACAATTGATGGTGTTAGAATTCTTTTGATTGGTTATACAATCGATACTACTGGTAATTATATTCGTTTTATCAGTCAAGCAAATCTCGTCAATTATACAAAAGAATTTTTAACTAATTTTCCTAATACAACATATGATGTTCTTGTTGCTATTACTCATTTAGATATGGCAACAGATATTCAACTTGCTTCACGTATTCCAGAAATTGATATGATTATTGGTGGACATGAACATGAAGATTACTATTATTTAAGAGGACCTAATTATACACCTATTTATAAAGCAGATGCAAATGCTTTTACTGTTTATATTCATCGTTGTGCTTTTAATATTGATACAAAACAATTTCGTGTTTATAGTACATTAACAAGAGTAACATCTGAAGTTCCTGAAGAAAATGTAACAGCAACTGAAGCTAATAAATGGTTTAATTTAGGTATGCAAGGTTTTGAAGCATTAGGTTATCAAACATCACAAGTTGTAGCATGTTTACCCACTGGTTTAGAATTAGATGGTAGATCTGAGTCAGTAAGAAGTTCTCAAACATTATTATCCGATGCAATTTGTGAAAGTATGGTAGCTGCAACATCAGCAAGTGGAACAACAATTGGACTTTTTAATTCTGGTGCAATACGTGTCGATGATGTTCTTCATGACACAATTAATCAATATGATATTTTACGTGTATTACCTTTTGTAAACTTAGTTTTAGCTATTTCTGTTCCTGGTTCATTACTTGCTAGAGTACTTACAACTGGTAATTCACTAGTAGGAAATGGAATGTTTCTTTCACATACAGGAGTAGAAACAAGTGATGGAGGAACAACATGGTTAGTTAATGGTGTTGATATTGCTACAAGTGGTCTTGACTATGAAGTGGCAATAATAGAATATGCAAGACTTAATACTGAATTACGTAATACTACTATACTACAGACAGCTAATCTTTCACAAACAAAAGGTTTAATTGAATATTTAAAAACAAAATATCCTTGTTGATGAACATTGTTTAAGAAATAAATATTTAGGACTAATTTGATTTAAGTAAAGTAGAACACTAAAAAGAATATATTTTATTAACATTAAAAACTAGATATTTATATGTATTTTGGTTCGTAAAAAAATGATTCAATCCGTTTATTCTATATTATTATATACAAAATTCATTTTATTTACGCTTATCATATGAATACTTTTTTTCTCCACATATTATATGTCTTTACAATATAATTTCTTTTTTATAGTTATCTAATTTACTTATTTTATTTTGTTTTTTGTAAATGTCATTATATAATTACTAATGTATTTTTAATTATCAACAATAGAAATAATAAAAAATCTGGTTTTGTTAATAGATATGGAACATCCTTTGTTCGATTGCAGGTAGTAACACACGTATTAGCTGAACGACGCTTAAGTTTCATGCGAATTTTGTCTCAGACAAAGAGTAATCAAATAACAAAACAATGATTGCAAATTTTTCTAAATATGTCTATATTTTCTCATGATCGGAAAAAATAATATTAAATGGTAAGGGAATAGTCATCTAGCCTTGATAACCAGCATGCATTTCAATAATTGCACTGTTTTTTATCTAAGCATAGATCGATCTAAGAATTTGTGACTATCTATGCGATTTGGATCAGAGAAAAACTGTAGGTGGATCATTCAATATAGCATGTGCTGTACAACCGGTTTTTATTAATATTCTTGCATCATGATGTAGTGTATCGAAACAAGTGAATATTTTTGAAGTCTGTTAAAACTAGCAAAACTCAGTTGTTTTCGTTGCATCTATTATAGATAGTACTGTAAAATTTTTTATTAGTGAAATATATTGTGAGAATATTATCTTCTCGATTAATTTTAAATTCTTCCTTATAATACATTTAAATTTAGATAGAAATCACTTTCGAAAGTCATTCATTTATAGAACAGAAAGTTTTAGGTGCTACCGACGGTAAATTGTCAGTACACCATCACGGTATACCAGCGGTAGATCAGGTAAATGTGCGGCATAAGAAGTCAACATTTATTAATAGACGTCTTTGAACTTTAACATTACAGCTAAAATATTCTCCCATTGGCGAGATTATTTATGTTTGGACGATTTCTTGACCTCATAGCATCACTTAAAAAATATAATTTCGTATAAATATGTGACAATTTCGACTAATTTGTTAACTAATTTTGATTATTAAGTTTCTTTCATATGAATGACAACTCATGAGAAGAGTTGGTAGTTAGTTTTTCTGATTTAATTATCGCGATTCATTGAACTACAATAGTTACTATTATTGCCACTGTTCTCTTGCCTTTTATTGCTAATTATCCATAACTGTGGTTCAAAACATGCCTGTTGCGATATCCATGACAGTTGTTACAGTCGTTATAACTATGATGACTGTAGTTGAATATCATCCTTTGCAAATGCGCAATGCAAAGTTGCGGTTGTTTCATGTTTTGTATCTCAAAATCTTGGTCTAAGTCGTTATTGTCGTAATGACAATTGTGAAAAATCAATTAATAGTTGGAAAACAAAATGAATTACATGTTTAAACTTGAATAGTTGGATTTCATTTACATCTAATTGATTTCTTTTTGTCTATTTAATTCTAAGTAAAATGCTCATATAACGTACCGAAGTGTTTTTGTTGGTTTACATAAAGCAATTATCCATTATGAATGCACTATGTCAGAGTGTTTCGTGAGGAAAAAACTCATTCGTGTGACTGATCAGTTATTTTTCTCTAGGAGTTATTCACAGGCATCCTTTAGCTTTCATCTTATTCTTATAACTTGACTTTTATTGGATTGTAGGTGATTTGACCAAACTTAACGCTGCAGCAGTTTTTTCGTGACACTCTCATTGTGAGATATTAAATCTGTTCAAAAGAGATTTATTTTTTCTAAAATTCTTCAGCTGTGTCAAACATTCATGAGATAATACATGAAATCACTTTTCAAGATCATCAACTTATCTTACGAGAGTTTGAAAAACGGTAAAAGAAACCGTCTGCATAGAAATTTGACAACCTTTACAGGAGGATTATGTAATCATAATCAAAGATTCGAAATCCCTTAAAAACGAATAGAAAACTCGATAACGTAAAGTTATTCATTCAAAAACAGTGGGATAAATCATCGTATCCAAGCACAAACTTAACTTGACATAATCTTTTTCAGTGCAACTCTCTAACTTTTACAGGAAAACCAGATTTATTGATCGATGTGTAATAGATTGACTTTTCACTAGTTAAGGTCAGTAATTGAACAGTCGATTGTGCATCATATTTTTATAAATTAAGCTAAAACAGTCAATCTAAATGTTAGCATCTATTGTTTCTTGATTTATAGAAATCACTTGACTCTGATTGTGACTGGAACCATTAGTTAGTTGACATAAGTTGTTATAAATACAACAATACATGTAAATAATGATGTTCGATTATTTGCACTTCTTAAATTCAATATAATCAAAATTTGACATCTTTTTTGTATGAGAACTACTTTTCACTGATGTAAACTTCATCCTATTCGAAGATGCTTCACCATCCCTGATTTCGTTTCAAAAAAGTTTATTCATTTTTTACTTTAAAGTATTATATTGTAAGATAGAATATCGGATAAAAAACATTCTCATCTTATTAACACAAGTGATAAGGCAAAAAACACATACAGTACATAATGAATAGTCAATAATTCATCGAGCACAGCGATTCATAAATCCATTTGTTGCTCCACACGCTATTTCATTAAATGTGAGTTGAATTATAGTCAAAATCCCTTTTTTCAGCATACGTGTTGTTCTCTTAATCTTAATCAATTCATAATCAACCTAATTTCGCCGATCATGTTTGTTTGTAGTTATTTTCAGCTAATTGAATTTTGATTTTCATTAGTAAATATAATAACGGATCTATTTCTAGAATTTACATCATTTTTCTCCAGTTTGGAGCAAAAAAAAATTCTCAAACTTACATTCTCTAAAATTACGGTCTATAGCTTACCATTGTAATAGCATATTCTAATAAAAGATATTATTTACTGTCTGATAGAGGAACAGCATAAAATGAATCATGCAATGCTTGCAAGCAAATACTTTAGTAAGTAAAACACGTCATTTTTCTTTCTTTCTTTCCTTTTTATTTTTATTTTCACCACAATATGATGTAATTACAGTATTACTCAAGTCACAAGACATGCTTGATCATTTATAGAAAAATGGAGTCAGCAACAACAGTATCACAAATAAAACGTAAAAATCCATTTTCAGATAAAAAATCCAAAGCAGCAAAACAAACTAATCTTGGCGATGCAATTCATTCACAACAAAATCGTCATTCATCATTATTATTATCAATGAATCATATACGAATATTTGCTATGCGTCGTCCTAAACCCGAATGTTTAATAAAAGAAAATTGGCTTGTTCATAATGTAACATCGACATCAAAAGAAAAATGGTGTTTAGAATTCAGTCCATTCTTCTTAGGACCGATTGAATTATATCCAAATGATGAAGATGGAAAAATGTATACGGCAAAAAATATGGAAAATGCATGGCAATTTTGTAAAGTTTACAAACAATTTACAGATACTGATGATTATTCACCATCAGAAGCATATTGGAAATGGGCGAAAAATGGTTGGAATGATTCGAAACCACATCGTTTTCCACTTGGACGTAAAGCTACAAAACCTCTTTACTCATTGTGGAATGGAAAAAAATTAAATTATATTGACGCTCGTAAAACAATTTATGCACCATTATATGCTAAATATGTCGAGCAAACAGATGCATATAAAAAATTAAATGATATTTATATAAAATATTGTTGTGCAGATGATAATGATAAACATAAACGTCCTATGGCATTAATAGATTTTGATGGATGGGATCATTTAGGACAAGGTTATACTTTAGAACAAGTTATTAATATGCCAAAGCCAAAAATGGGTCATGCTTTTGTTTTAGCTGGACTTTTAGAAAATAATTTATTTTGGTTATCCGAACCAGAAAAATCAAATACTGAACAATTAAGAAAATCTGGTCGGTTATTAAAAGACATTTGAAGAAAAATATTTTTTTTTCAATGTTTTCAATTATAAAATTAACAGGACACTAAAATCTAGATAATTATCTCATTTCATCTGATTATAATCCATGCTCTATACGGAATGACATGCAATAATTTTGTTATATTCTTATTCAATAGAATAATACTTATTAAATTTGATTCAGCATATACTTTGAAAGAAAATTCACATTTGCTTTCAACTAATTAGAATTAGATTAATACTCATCAATAGATAAAAACAATTTATAACAAAGAAAAATACAAATAACATTTTGTTTTTAATTACTACAAAAAAAAACAAAAGTAGCTTGTGATTTATATAATCAATCAAATTGTATTCCTTCTTTCTTTACACATTAATAAGCAAACGCTCCAAACAATCACTGAATAAATCCATGATAATATTTTTCTAGAATGTCAATGAAGACTATCAATCTTATTGAAGAACATTTATATAAGAAAAAAAAATAAAGAATGGATCTCTCAAAACTTCTTAATAGTATAACTTTCTATGCCACTCTTCTATCTTTAATATATCATGGATTATTTATTTATTTATTACTTTCCTAGTTCATTCTAGACATTTTTTTCAAACGTAAATAACTAGAATTTGTCAAATATTTTAATAATTGATATTATAATATAAGATCTCTGCATCATAATCAGTAAGAAGGTGCCTCAGTTAAAGGTTCATACATAAATTAAAATACTTATTCATATGAAATTTTTTTTTAGGTACTTTTATCATTTTTTGTTTGAAATGTAGGTGTGAGGATAGATAAGAAATATTTTTTCCAAATTTATTAAAAATAAATTACATTTCAATTTCTTTTGATATTTTATAAAAGAGGATATTATCTCTTATATTCATCAATGAACAAGAGATTTTATAGAATAAGAATAGATGAAACCTATCATATTAGTTCCGTTCTAAGTGTCTCTTTGTCTTTATGAAATTTTTTCTACATGACAAGCAGTTATTTTTTTTAAATAGCATGACGATGACTACGTCATCCTATTAAAATAATTATTTAAACCTTTTTTTTTTATAGATATTCTAGTCACGAAATACTGGTTAAAAATTTTCTTTTATTATTATTTTTTTTTCTTCATTTTTATTAAATATTTATATAAGAAAATATTTATATACAGTTCAATACACTTGTATGTAACACATTAGTTCTTCATTTATTAAATTACTGAAACAAAATTTATATTGAATATTTACATAAGAAAACAAACGGAGAATAAATTAATTTCTTATTTTCTATACATAATCAATATTAGTCTCAAGATATAGATTCATTATATGTCAAATTTAAAGCAAGAAAAAAAAAGTTAAATAAATTTATTTGTATGAAATTTTGTTTATTTAGATATGAGTAAGTTACTTGAACAAGTCCTTAAAGCAAATATCTATGTACAACCTATATATTTTTCTCTTTCTATAATTACAAATATTCTTAATATATGTATATTACGTTCTCGTGCACTTCGTCCATCACCATGTACGCATTATTTTCTTGCTTATGCTATCTTTAGTATTATTTATACTTGTTTGGTATGTCCAACACAATTTTTACGTGGTTTTCATATTGATTGGACAAATGGAAAAATCGGTTGTAAAATACATTTTTATATTCTATTTGTAATTCCATTCCAAGCTAATCTAATGCTTATATTAGCTTCATTTGATCGTTATTTTTCAAGTTCACAATTACATCGTCTTTATCGTACAAGTACAATACGAACAACAAAGATTATTATTATAATTGCTACAATACTATCTGCTATCTACATGTCACCAATGTTAGCTATATATTATTGGAATAAAACTACAAAAATATGTCAATCATATCCTAGTATAATAGTTAATATATATATATTTAGTCAACTTTTTCTATATTATATTTTGGCACCTATATTAATGATTTTATTTGGTTTTTTAACTATATCAAATATACGTCGACAATCAATTCGTGCAAAACTTTTAGCATTATCTATGCGACGACGTCGAACTGAAAGACAATTATGTCAAATGTTGATTTTACAAGTTGGTGTTCATCTTATTCTTATACTTCCATTTGGAATTATTTATTATATAAATGTATTGAAACCATCTACACGAACACCAGATTTCTTAGCTGTGCGATATATATTAGTTGTATGGCAACAATTTGATTATTTTCTATCATTTTTTCTTTATGTTCTTAGTGGAAGAGTCTATCGTCAACAACTTATTCATTTATTGAAATCTCTTAGTCGTTATCATACGTAAGAGGTCGCTTTTTTTCAACTAAAAGGTTGTTAGTAATCAAGATGAATGGTATATCCAATTGAATGTATAACAGAAAGTATTATGTGATATTTTTTATTATCAATTATTTTGGATAATATATATATATAATAAAATACAAAAAAAAGATGTTGTTTGACAATAATTTTTAAAATAAAAACTGAATTTTGAAAATGTCACTGATTAGTGAAACCAAATAAAAAATGTTATTTAGAATCAAAACCAAGAAATATATAAGATAAAAACAAATTTTCATTAACTGTATTTAATAAAATCTGATTTTTAGTCAATCCTTTTGTTTCTTTAATATGATAACAACTATATATGAACTCTTCATTTAAACGAAGATATTTGTTACACGTTTACATCTTCACTATAATATTCGATAGAGATCATTATTTCCATTACTTGTTTATAATTCTATTTCAAAACTAATCTAATTGTTATTGCTCAAGTTCAATATCACATTTACTTCGTTCTACTCGTACTATGCATAAGGCAAGAATATTCATCGTCATTGATGTTGGATTATGTATAGTATATATATTATCTATACGCCAGCTGTTTACAAATCGACTGCTTTTTCTAACATCATTTTAGTATCATTGGTATTTCCTTTATTGGCAAGATCAAATATCCGGCAGTATGAGATCTTTTGTTTGCACTATCATTCATTGTTACTTATGTGTCAACTAGTTTATTATTTTTATATAAACACCAGCTGTCATTTTCAAACATTTGGCTTTTATCATGTGACAATAATATAATTTCTTTTTGAAACAATTCATCATAAATAATTAATTCAAATGCTGAATTTCATGGAATGTTTCAAGAAATAAAGACAAGTTTCTGCACATCATAATAACATGATGCATACAGACATTCTTCTGGTATAAATCGTGCACTACTTACAGTCAAAATGCAAGTAGTATATAACCAGATTTATGAATGAAGCGTAAGCATAAGATCGTTCAGTGTTTATTTTCTTTTTAATAACTATATGGAACAAAATGTATACTCACTACATACGTGATAATTTTTGTTGTATAATATTGATAAAATACTATATTAGATTATTTTATTTTATTGTATTTCTGTTTTATCATTCGAATGAATAACGCAAGTAAAAATGAAACATACTAGAACATGCGTCATTTTGCCCAAAAAAAAATTGAGTATCTTTATTATTGTTCAAGTAAACGAGCAGATATTTTTAATTAAGAATAGAAACATGTTCAAGTTTTGTATTCATAAAGGCATGACTATAAAGAACCTTTATTAAATGTTACCATTGACCTAAATAAAGAAATTTACGTTTTAAGAGATAAGAAAAAGAATAATGTAATTAACAGAGGATTTTTCTTGTCATGTCTTTATGAATACAAAGTTTGAACATGTCTCTCTTCTTACTAAAAACGCTCTCATTTGCACAAGTCATGTAGAGATATTTAATTTTTTTTTGAGTCATTTATACAAGCTTTATTGAGCAAGTTGCTCTTGCCAAAAATTATCTGATTACAGTTATTTTCTTTATTTGAAGGTATATATTCTCCTGACCAAAAAATAGTCGCATACAGTATTTTTAATATATAGTAATGATTTGTTTAAAAAGAACGTGTGCAATTATTTTTGACCAGAGAGATACATATTAAAATAGAAAATAACTTGGATTTTTAATTGTAATAATTCCCTTTTTTTTCCTTTTTCTTTATTATGATCATTGTTTTTGATCTAATTATTACATTGGTTGATTCCTTTCATAAGCTAAAAATACATTTTGTAATATACCTTAAAATCAACAATAATATGATGATTTTATCATCATAATTTAATTATTCATTTCATATTATTTCCGTTGACTTGTCAGCCATGCAAATCAAAACTATCCTTCTTCTGAATAATTTATCTTTTTTTTGATACTTTTAATCATTACTGTTGTAAGGTAAATCCTTCCCATCAGTTCTGAGGACATTATACAGAATTGATTTATCCTTCTTTTATATAATTTATCATCATTAATAATTTTTTATAATTATCACATTACAACATCCAAATATTGTACGTCTTTTTATCAATAAAAAAAATAATCCTTACATAAATATGTATTTACTATGAATTGAACGTGATAGATATATATTTCTTCAAGATTTATGTATAAAACAAAATCTATTCCCTATTTAAAGATGCAAAATATCATTAAAAAGGATAAGAAAAGTTATAATAAGTCGTCGCAAATAATAAATAGTGCAAAAGTAATGGAACAAAATGTCGACTTCTAGTTTTCTTCGATAGAAAAGTATTCAAAAAAAACTTTTTTTTAAACAAAAAGTAGAATTTTCTTTTCTTTTTCTAATCATATATAATTTATTTTTATTATGTCTATAAACAAAATGACTTAACAGGAAAGTAAAGTACTCGTAAAATTATTTCACACTTTTAGTAAAATTAAAAAAAAAAACAGCAGAAAATATTGATCTGTTTATTTTTTTAATAAAAACATTATAGAAAGAATATTATTATCAAATGAATGAAATGAAATGAATTAAAGAGAGAGATATTTATCGAATTAATTCGAATTTTTTATTTATTTAGATATGAGTAAATTACTTGAACAAGTACTCAAAGCAAATATCTATTTACAACCAGTAGAATTTATTCTTGTAATTACTACAAATACACTTAATATATGGGTATTATGTTCTCATACTCTTCGTTCATCACCATGTACACATTATTTCTTAGCTTATGCTATCTTTAGTATAATCTATACCTGTTTGGTATGTCCATCACAATTTTTACGTGGTTTTCATATCGATTGGGCAAATACTTATGTTGGATGTAGTATATTTTCCTATATTGTATTTTTACCAGCACTTTTAGCGAGAGTAATGCTTGTATTAGCATCATTTGATCGTTATTGTTCTAGTAAAAATTTACATCGACTTCGTCTTACAAATACAATACGAACAGTAAGAATTACTATTATAATCGCTACAATATTATCTGCTATTTACATGATACCAATGTCAGCTATATATTATTGGAATGAAACAACTGGTTTATGTTTACAATACTCTAGTTTACTTGTTAATGTTTATATATTCAGTCAAATGCTTCTTTATTATATATTAGCACCGATCTTAATGATTGTATTTGGTTTGTTGACTATTTCAAATATTCGTCAATATATAGTTCGTATAGGATCACACACAACATTTATACGTAATCGTCGAACTGAAGGACAATTAACTCGAATGTTACTTCTTCAAATTAATGTTCATCTTATTCTTACTATTCCATTTGGTGTTTTATACTGTATGAATGCACTTGATTCAAATACCCGTACACCAAATATTATAGCTGTGCGTTATATATCCGTCATGTGGCAACA